>JADRCD010203124.1:0-10314 GCA_019843815.1 Montemys delectorum
TATATATATTATGACTAAAACATTTACTAAGAAAATTTGGAGAGTGGCTCAGCTGGCTGACACTTGCAGTATATTTGTCCTTGATCATATTCTGTAATGAAGATATGCATTGCACCTCACAACTCATCATGAGTAAAGCTATTACCCGATCAAGGCTTGGAGCCGCTTGTACAGTCTATCTCAGGTATATTGGTATCAGTCTTTTCCATAAAGCACTCATATAATGCAGCAGCACCACAGGCTCAGTTCTAATTTACAAATGTAAATTTTAATTCTCTTATGACTCCATGCATTAGGTGTTCTGATTACTGCAGCTTTATGGATGATGAAATCAAGACATCAAGAAGTTTAATTGTATAAAGCAAAAGATGTGACTGCAAAGTTGAGGTGCTCTGATTTTATAGTTAGTTTTCTTTATAAGTAAAATGAACAAATTAGCCATGGGTATCCTAGACCTGCAAACTGTTATCTGTAAACATGGGTATGGGTCACATACAACAAGCTATGAGCACACTCAGCATCAATGCCCTTACTTAATTTCCAAGATTAGTGGTTGTGATTTGGCATTTCTACCCTGAAGTTTTATGAGTCAAAATCATTTATAAGCAGCTCTATGATTCCACAATAATTAAGCCATACAAGGATGATTATTCATGTCTCCTTGGTTTTAATTTCTTCCTCTTCTCTGAGTTTCCACAGGCATTGACCCAGCTGAGCCCACCATCATCCCAAGATGCACATATGGTAGCGATGACTCTATCCATTAGACTGATGAGTTTACTGATGCCAAGGGACATTATGGGATGTGAGAAGTCAGTATAATGGTTTTATGCATAGATGACAAATAAGTATACTTTGGGGTTAGCCATGTGGTTCAATCCCCGTGTACCAGGAAAACATCATTGATTCATCATGCCATTTCCCTGCTGGTCCCATGTTAGCTTCCACATGGTTTGCCTTTCTTGTATTGGATCCTTTATTCAAGCAATGTTGCCCAGACCTTTCAGTTTGTGTATGTATAAGAGAGAGAGAAAACACACACATATATGTATGTATATAACAAATATAAAAACTATAGGGGAGGCACATCTCTGGGATGAGCTAGAAACCTAGAACAATGGAAATTTACAGGAACCTTTAAGAGTGATCCTAGCTAAGACTCTTAGCAATGGGTGATATAGAACATAAACTAGCCATCTCCAGTGACCAGAAAAGACTTCCAATGATGGGATTAGGACACCTACCCAGACACCAAACTTATCACCCGTAATATGTCCTTACAAGAGGTGTAGGAGTAAAGATGGAGTAGAAATTGAGAGAAAGGTTAAACAATGAATTGTGATCCATGCCATGAGAGAAAGCCTGAGGCAATTTATGATACTCTGCTGTATTTTCAGACAGATTCCTTCTATTATTCTTAATGTTTAGAGGGGATAAAAATCAACATTACTTTAATTACTGTGGTCTCTAATATACTGCATGATTGATATTTAGTAAATATTGAATAAATGAACTAATATTCCATATAAATCAACATTGGAAAGTGAGTTTTCTTATAAAATCATATATTTGCTTATTTTGTGCTGTTATCTTGTTTAGGCATTTATACACACACACACACACACACATATATATATATATATATATATATATATATATATATATATGAAGATATAATTATACACATACAAATAAAAATAAAAGGCATACAGCATATGGAAGAAAGCTCTAGAACATAGGTATGTATGAAGAAAACTTTGATAAAGAAGATTTAGAAATCTAATTGTAGCATTTGGAATTAATGCTGTTTGGTAACATCTGGTAAGTAAGGGATATTGGAAGAATGAAGAAATATAAATAAGGTAAATGATAGGTTCAGTCAAAGGAAGTGTTGAGAAGGATATACTTGTGGATTTAGGAGACATGGCATGCACAACCCCAAGCCAGACCAAATATTAGCATGGAGGGGGGTGTGCCTGAAATTCTTCCCCTGGAAGAGGAGCTATTGATAACTGATACGTGTTTATAAAAGGAGAGTCAGTTTGAGGAAGTCTAGCTTGGAAGCTATGGAGGATGCAATGGAGGGTAGAAACTGATTTTTTTCTCTTTATAAAAAATTATTTATTCACTTTACATTCCAATTGCTGCCACACTTTGGGTAACGCTCCACAATTTTGTACCCTTCCTCTTCCTATCCCCTTCTCCTCTGAGATGGTGCAGGGCCCCCTGGCTATCTCCCACCCTGACACATCAAGTCATTGTTGTGCTAGGCACATCTTGTCCATTTGAGGCCTGACAATGTAGCCTAGCTAGAAAGAGAATAGTACGGAGGGAGATGGGAGAAGTGTCTTTTTTAGGCTATTGTAGTGGCTATTCCTGGTTGTCAACTTGACTACATCTGAAATGAATTACAATCCAGAATTAGAAGGCTCACCTGTGGCCCTAATCTGGAGGCTGAGAGATACAAGTTTCTGACCTGAATCTTGGCATAGAGACCTTGAGGAATAGTGGCTACGAATCCCATAGGATTAACATAGAAAGCTCTGAGTTCAAGGTCATCCGGGGTTAAAGGTGTGGTGGCACACACCTTTAACCTGGGCCACACTTTTTGCTGGAGACGTATATAAGGACATTGGAAGAAGGAAGGCTCTCTCTGCTTTGCCTGCTTGCCTTGTGGGACTGAGCAATTGCTGGATCCTTGGACTTCCATTCACAGCTGCTGCCGCGACTGTTGTTGAGAGTTGATTGTTGGGAGTTGGACTACAAACTATAAGTCATCAATAAATCCCTTTACTACATAGAGACTAAGTTCTGTGACTCTAGAGAACCCTAACTAAGACAGCTATGCAAGCCTAGAGGACCCCATTGTAGTATTTTGACAATGGATCAAGAAATTTACTTTCTGAACATACCAGAGAAAAGGGCATCATTCCCTTACCTGCATCCTACAGACAGGATGCAACTAAGACTGTTAGTGGTGGCCTCCCAACAACCCCCAACAACTTGTCATCTGACCACATGCTATGTATACTTAAAGGCAGACAGTTGACTACCAATAGTATATAAGTTCAGTATCACACCAATAGTTAGTGTGACCTACTTTCTTGAACTGCTATTTATCTGTTTGTGCATTTGTCGATCTGAACCTGCCATATATCTGTCCACCCAATTTTCTCTCTCAAATTGGTTTTATTCTTGGCCTCTGTAGCATTCATGGCCCAGCACCCTGCTTCTGCACCTGAACTCAAACCTGAAACTGGCCCAAACATGTGACCCCAGGGTTTGATTACAATGGTTGTTCCAGAAGACCTTCAGCAGGCTTCCTTGTATTTTTTTCCCATTTAGAATCTCCTTTTGCATCTCTTGCTTGCTTTCAGGTAGGTCTCATTGTAAGTCATGGAACTCTGCTTCAGCTTTTTTAACGTCTGTGTAAATCTGGAATTGTGACATGCATACATACATACATACACGCACCCCTCCAAACACACAAACACACACACTATATGCCACATATGCCTTTTATTTGAAGACTTATTTTATTTGTATAAGTGCTTTTGGCAACATGTATGTCTGCATAATGCATGCATGCTTGGTTCCTGAAGAGGCCAGAAAAAAGCATTGGATCCCTTGGAAATATAATTCCAAATAGTTGTGAGTTGCCAATATGGGTGCTCAGAATTGAGCCATAGTCCTCTCTAAGAGCAGAAACACTCTATTTTCCTAGTCTCTCAGCCATCTCTGGAGCACCTGAGTCAACTGTCACACCAGTTTCTTTCTTTCCTTTGGAAATTTAGATATTCAATATCTGCTATGTGTAAGCAAATATAGGCATTGCTATACTTAAGATATGTGTATGTTGGAGATTGTTTATAATGCTTTGATTTAATTGGGAATGTGTGTGTCCAAACACTAAAGGTCCTTGTCCCCAATTGGTTTTTGATCTATCAATAAAGGCACAAATGGCTAACAGTTCAGCACAGAGTGGAACCCTTAGAGGTGCACAGGCTAGGATGCAGAGGGGAACTGAGAACAGTCATGACTTAGAGAAGAAGGATAAGATGTAGGAACTGCAGGAGAGAAAGCCAACCAGATGTATGAGAATTCGGGTGGGTGGCCACTGGCCACTTCCTTGATTGGGCCAAGGGAAAGAAATAAGCTAATGTGTGTGTGTCTTTCATTCATGAATCCAAAGAGTTACTATGCACCACTGAGAACACAAAATGGTGTAGCCAAAACTCACTGATTACGTGTGTGTGTGTGTGTGTGTGTGTGTGTGTGTGTGTGTATTTTACTTTGTGGTGAATAATTTATGATCTGAGAGTTCATATTAGTAGTTATGATGAGAGTAAAGGAACTATAACCTGTTACCAAGGAGAATCAGTATGACTTGGTAAATTGTAGATAATGAAGACAGCTTTTGAATTTACTGTTATTCAATAAATTCTGACAGGCTTGTCTTTCTGTTTCTGACATAGTGAACTCACTGTAACAGGCCTGGCTAATTCTGTAAGACTTCAGTGGCAGTTATTGTAACTTGGGAAATTATTAAATAAGGAAAAACACTTTATAAAAGTACAAAATGGGTTATTTGACATTCAATTCTGTTTTAGTTGATTTAATTTTTTTCACTTTATGGAAAATATTTCAGAGCCACAAGCTCATATTTGCATAACACATGCAAAGAGACCTTGAAAAACAAAGTTAACAAAAAGGAAAAGCTTTAATGGATATTCAATAAGGTTACAATCTCCTTGTGAAGTGTGTTAAGTAGGATGTGTAAAAATATATTAGACCATGGAAGATGAAAGCTATCCAGATGTCCTCAAGTGCAGCTAAATGACACATTAATTCATAAGGTGATGCTTAAGATACTTCAGACTTAGGGGGATTAAATAAGATAAGAAAATCAAAATAAAGACACTCAGAATCTACTGTTGCAATATATCATAAAGCAAAGAGAAGTTTACCCTCAGAATTAGTACTATAATTAAACAAATGCCTGATTGACTCACACTAACTGGTAGATTCTAAATTTCTCAGAGACTACTGCTTAAAGAAGAGCATTCATTTTCAACCTCCTGAAATTCATTGTACTGATATAGATTTCAGTGTGTAAGGTAGGTTGTTTCAAGAACACAGAATAAAAACTGATTTCTAGGAAATGGATCATGAAAGGTCCTAACAATCTGAAGAGTCAGACTAAGACTTCCCTGACCAAACAACCAAATATTAGCAGGAGAGGTAGACAGAAGAGTGGAGGAGTAGGGAAGTGGCTGTGAGTAAAGAAATGGGAACACAAAAGAGTAGAGAACCTAAAGATGGAGGGTTTACAGAGCTATGCACACATGCAGAGAACTCTTTGTAGTCAGAACTTAGGAGCAAGTAACTGGTGTGGTGCTTCTGTGTTTTAAAATATCTTTCGAGCTCCAGAGTAATATGCTCATTGTATTGGAGGTTGATTTAAAAATGGTGAGAAAGAAGAATGAGGTAACACACACACACACACACATACACACACACACACACACACACACACACACCCTTATCCTTAAGCAGAACAAAGCAAACAAACCCTATCATTGAGATATGGGCCAGCTCTGGGAATAATACTGGCTTTATGATTATGCCTGTAAGATGAGTTCAGGGTGCAGTAGAATTCCGAGTGATGTTGTGAGAGACACAATAACTTGATAGATATTTGAGATATATTGGCTTTGTATATTATGAGCCTGTATAATATAAGCCTATGAATAATCATGGGGAAAACAGCCTTGACTAACATCTATTCAAGCAGAGTTTTATTACTATTACTAATAATGATATTATTCCATGTTAATTGTATGCATTCATTGTATATGGTACCAATCAGAGATTGGCTTGATTGAATGGTATGGGCTTTTCCTTCCTCTGCTTGTTCTATACTTGAACATGCTCATCAATATAATGATAATTTGTATGATCATTATATGCCTTTTATTAAAACTCCTTCTTATAATGCTATAGAAGGGGCAGGAAAGGATGTAGCTGTTCTTGAAAACATTCATAAAACTATTTTCTAATAAAAATCTTAAAGGCACTTATTATTACCATGCCTCAGAATGAAAAAAAAAAAAAAAGGATTCATGAGAAGCATCCTAAGTGTCATATATAATATACTAGGCAGCATAGCAATTAAGGCATGCCATTTGATTCTAAACTTTAAATTTACTTTACTTTACTTTAATTTAATTTACTTATTAGAGGAATGGTCTCACCACAAAGCGCTGAATGGCCTATAACTTGCCTTGTAGAACAGACTGACCTTGAACTCACAGAGACCTATGTGTCCCTGATCCAAAAACACTGAGTTTAAAGGCATTTACCACCATTCCCAATCTTTTAAAAAGATTTGGTTCATTTTGTATGTGAATGTTTAACCTGAATGTAGGTTCATCTGTCATGTGCATGACTGGTACATACAGAAAGTCAGAGAGTGTGTCAAATCCCTCAGAACTGGTGTTATGGACAGTTGTGAGACAGCGTCAGAGTACAGAGAACTGAACTCTTGTCCTCTGCAAGAGCAGCAAGTGCTTTTCACTGCTGAGATTTAACTCCAGTCCGTGAGCCAGCTCTTTAGACTCTGAGTTATTTCTCCAGCCACTTTGACCATTTAAAATATAAATATTCTGTTTTTGTTTACTCACAAAAAACATTTAAATATAGTTAAGTAAAGATCATAAATGAAGGGCTGGTGAGATGGCTCGGTGGTGAGGAACACTGACTACTCTTCTGAAGGTCCTGAGTTTAAATCCCAGCAACCACATGGTGGCTAACAATCACCCATAATGAGATCTGACACCTCCTTCAGGTACGTCTGAAGACATCTACAGTGTACTTATTTATAATAATAAATAAATCTTTGGGCTGGAGAGTGCAGGGACTGAGCAAGCAGAGTTGATCTGAGCGAGGGGTGCTGACCAGGGCAAGCAGAGGTCCTAAATTCAATTCCCAATAACCAGATGAAGGCTGTCTTAGTCAGGGTTTTCTAGAGTCACAGAACTTATGGTAGTCTCTATGTAGTAAAGGAATTTATTGATGCCTTACAGTTTGTAGTCCAACTCCCAACAATCAACTCCCAACAACGGTCGGCAGCAGCTGTGAATGGAAGTCCAAGGATCTAGCAGTTGCTCAGTCCAACAAGGCAAGCAGGCAAAGCAGAGAGAGCCTTTCTTCTTCCTTATATGGGTCTCTAGCAAAAGGTGTGGCCCATACCTTTAACCCCAGATGACCTTGAACTCATAGAGCTTTCTATGTTAATCCTCTGGGATTCATAGCCACTATTCCTCAAGGTCACCATGTCAAGATTTAGGTTGGAAACTTGTATCTCTCAGCCTCCAGATTAGGGCCACAGGTGAGCCTTCTAATTCTGGATTGTAGTTCATTTCAGATATAGTTACGTTGACAACCAGGAATAGCCACTAAAATCCACCCCTTGTCAACTTGACACAAATAAAGTCTCATGTTCACATGAAACAATAACAAAATCATGAGTACGCCTAACATGATATAACTATCTGTACATCACAACTATCTGTACAGCTACATTGTACTCATATAAGTAAATAAATAAATAAATAAATAAATAAATAAATAAATAAATAAATAAAAAATCTTTAAAGAAAAGATCATGGGTGAAAATCACAAATACTGTTTCTTCAGGTTTTGATATGTCACAAACACAGTAATAGTAAGGAAATATGTATGTATGATTTTTCCCTTTGTACTTTTGTCTAATCTCTCCTATTACATGAGTGAGTTGGCACATTATCATGGCCCTTCAGATCAAGAAGCTGAGTTGGAGGGAAGTCAATTTGTTTTCAAGTCCTGCCAGAGAAGAGCAAGAGGAGCCGCCCAGCCACTCTCTGCTCTTGGCTGTTCTTGGCATTGTTACATTGTCTCATTGTCTATGAGTGTATTCTAAGGATTAGGAAGTGCTGCCCTGAAGGAATGTAAAACAGGTGCTTCAAGATATGTGATGCTGAAAGACCCCTGTAGGGAGACCCTCGCTCAAGTCCCAGTAGAACGTGCACCCAAGGAAACACGAGAGACCATCTTGAGGTAAACACACCAGGTAGTTTAATATCGGAGCTCCGGGTGGACCCATATCTCACGCAGGAGACAGAGGGATCAACCTCGAGGCTTAGGGGTTAGGGGTTTTTATAGGAAGGAGGTCTAGGGGAACAAAGGAATTAGCATAGCAATACATAATTGGCTAATTCAAATCCAGCTAGAATACGTGCAGATCAGAGCATAGGGAAATTACTAAGGGTGGTATTGAGGCAGCAGGGCATCTGGCTGGCCTCCAACCATACCTCATCATTCAGTTGGGTCATCTTTCCCAGATAGGTCCCTGCTTGCCTGATCCCACCCAGATATGTCTTATCTATCTCTTCTTGGCCTGCTAGTTCCCAGAATGTTCAACAGCTTGCTTGCTCATTCCCAGGCCTATGTGGGCAAGCTTGTGCTGGATTTTCAGGCCTATGATTCTTCTACCCGGCCAGCACAGGTCCCAAGCTTTAGTTACTCCTTTTCAATGCATCAGTTGGGAAGGATTCTATGTAGACATAAACCTACCTGAGGCTCACATTTATCTTATATAATGCAGTGGCTATAAAGATGTGGGCAGCTTTCGCAGAATGAAACTGAATACAGACAAATACTTTCAGATTATGTATACCATTCATTCAATTTCATAAAACCTATCGATAGCATTCTAAGGGTCTTTTGCTGTTGTTCATTTTCACACTCTTTTCAGTGTCAGCTGCTACTGATATAAGATCTTATCTTGGCCACAACACTTCTTGGCCATATATAAGCAAATCACTTTTATTTATTAGCTCCTATAAGAGAAAGAGGGTCCAATTTTATAATCTTGATGAGTTGGGACAAAAAGTGTGTTGGTGTTCAATGAACATTCAAAAGAGCTCCTAAGCTCAACAA
Organism: Montemys delectorum; assembly: GCA_019843815.1. NCBI lineage: Eukaryota > Metazoa > Chordata > Mammalia > Rodentia > Muridae > Montemys > Montemys delectorum. Next base: position 8,980 of record JADRCD010203124.1, read on the forward strand.
ATGCTGTTTGTGTATTTTATGTTCTAACATGAGACATAGCTACAAGATCACTTTCTCTGTATCTCCTCTCCTGGGATGACATTTCTCTTTCCTTAAATCACGTGTGAATAACTTGTTGCAAGGAAAGCTTTTGTGACTTACTGAGGTCAAAGGCTGAGTGGCCAAGGCAGATTCTTAAGGAAATACCTGGCATTCTTTACAATGGGATGTCTTTCTATCTCTTTTGATACACTGTTGCAAGGTCATTCACAAAATCTTAAATTTCTTGCAGACAATATGGCTAGTGTTGTCTATTAAATATCATTTCTTTTATTACATGGTCAATAAGTAAGTAACATAAATCAACTACTTCTCATATTGAAATCATTATTAAACATACATTTCAAAACTATTTTATAAGAAAAAGGAGTGGTTTCTATACCTTGTGCTTGAACCTCTCAGCAGTTATCTTTCAGTTGTAGTCTTCACAAGACCATATGAAAGAGGGTTATCTTGAGTGTATTGTCTTCATTATTAATCCAGGGAGATTCTCTTCTGCCACGTGTGCACTGTGTAGCATGTGGCAAGTCACATTGTACCCTCAGATTTATTTTTCTGTAATATAGAGGAATGATATCTACTATTTTTCTACTGTATGCAAATTTGGGGTATGAAGCCTTGTGAAAATTGTTTAAAACATAAGTAGAAATTTTGAGGAAAGTCCTATACTCACTCACTAACCAGGTACATTTCTGTGTACTGTAACCTTCAAATTTAAGAATTGGTTGTAGTACTGAACATAAGACAAATAAAAATGAAGACCTTTTTCCTGCCATTAAGACTTGGTCGTGTGTGTTTTATATTCTTAATATAAACCTTACCTTCATTTTTCTTCAAAGGCTCTTCTGAAATACCCTTACCTGTACTGTGAAACGTACAAGTATATATCTTGATCCATAAGCACAAGGTGGAGAGAGATAACTGAGAATGGTGTATGCTTTTGGAACCAAAAAGCCTGACCCAGTGATACACCCCCTAGTAGAAGGCCTTACTTAACCTTTCTCAAAGAGGTACACTAACTAGAGACCAAATATTCTAATGTATGAGCCTGTGAATGATGCTATTATTTAAGTTAGTACAGTGTTCTAATATATTTTACATTGTTATTATTTTTAAATCAATGCTTTTAAAAATAACAGAGCATCTTGCTTGATCTTGTCTTTTGATCAATAAATAGATTACTTATCAGTTAGTATTTGTTTTTATTCATTTTTTGGAATTTACCCTAGAAATCCAGTAAGGAAAGATGGCTCCATTTTAAAGAAGACCCAAAGAGGAGGAGGAGGAGGAGGAGGA
>JADRCD010203125.1:0-56554 GCA_019843815.1 Montemys delectorum
TGAAATCCAGTGTCTAAAAATTTTTTTTTTATTTTGGGCTTGTACCACAGTAACAGCCAAGATTTTAAACTTTACTAAATACAAAACAAACAAAAAGACTTTATATATTTATGTTCATTAGGAAAGTATCAGTAGTGATGTATTATTTTGAAGTATACAGTTAATATGTTTGGAGTTATTTAAAATTTATATGCACTATTGCTGTAGACGGGCATCTACATAAGACTGTTAAATTGATTGTTATTTTCTATCAAACAACTTTTATAATACTTATTTGTATTATTATAATATTTTATAAATTTTAAGGAATATGACAAAAAGATATTGTAGGTATTGAAGGAGGGTCTCTGGGTGGAGTGAGGGTACAAAAGGGAAACAAGAATGTGATTTAATTCTATTTACTTAAAATGTGTTTTTAAATGTTAACAAATTCAGATAAATTGAAATCATGTAACTTTTGTCATCATAATCCAATAAAAGTTTAAAAAAGATATTAAGAAAAAAATTAGGGATGGTAGTACCTCTGAAAGTTCTTTTACTGTTTCTTATGTTAATTCTACTGATACATGAGTATGGGAGATCTTTCCATCTTTTGATATATTCTTCTGACTCTTCAAAGACTTCATTTTTTTCATGCTACTCTTTTGTTTCTTTGATTTAGCTTCCCCAAAATACTTTGTATTTTTTGTGTGGTTATTGTGCAGAATGTTTTTTTCCCTGATTTTATTTTTCAGTCTGTTTGTCATTTGTATATAGGAAAGCTAGTAATTTTTTCTGAGTTAATCTAGTTTTCAGAAATATCTCTGAAAATGTTCATTAGTCATAGAAGTTTATTGGTAGAATTTTGGGGTTTACCTATGTATACTATCATATCATCTGTAAATAATGATATCTTGAATTTTTATTTTCTAATATGTATCCTTTGATCTCCTTCACCTATTTTGTTGGTATAATATCCTATTTTTTAACTCCAGTATTTTTTGAATTTTGTCTAGATGACCCCTTCATTGGTGAGAGTGGGTATTAGAGTCTCCCACTATCAATTTTTGAGATAGATATTTGATTTGAAATCGAGTTGTGTTTCTTTGACAGACTTGGGTGCACTTGTGTTTGTGGCATAGATATTAAGGATTGAGATGTCACCTTGGTGGATTTTTCATTTGGTGAGTATGAATGTTCTTCCCCATCTCTTTTGATTATTTTTTTTTAACATGTTAGAATATCTACTCTACCTTGAGTTTTAGGTTCATTTGCTTAGAAAACCTTTCCCCGACCCTGTACTCTGAGGTCTTTGATATCTAGATGTGTTTTGTATAGGCTTTGGAAGGTTGGATGCTGTTTTCAGGTCCATTCCATTAGCTTGTTTCTCTTTTTTGAGGAACTAGGTCCATTGATATTGAGAGACATCAATGACAATTTTTTTTAATCTGATACAGGAAGTGGTGGTGTGTGTGTGTGTATGTGTGTGTGTGTGTGTGTGTGTGTATGTGTGTGTGCATGTGTGTTTACTTCCCCTTTTTGATATAGTTACTGTGAGATTATGTATTTCTTGTGTTTTCATGGGTGTTTTTCACCTCCTTGGGTTGGACTTTTCATTTTATCACCATCTGTTGTGCTGGATTTGTAGATAAATATTATTTAAATTTGTCTTTATCACAGAACATCTTGTTTTCTCCATCTATGGTAATTGAAAGCTTTGCAGAGTAGTAATTTTGGCATCCCTGGAATCTTTGAGTCTGCAGTGCAATTGGTCAGGTCTTTCTGGCTTTTAGTGTCTCCACTTAGAAGTCTGAGCAATTTGAATAGGTCTACCTGTGTGTGTTACTCGGCCTTTTTCCCCTGAAGCATTTATTATTCTTTCTTTTTTCTATATCTTTAGTGTTTTGATCACTGTATGACAAAGGAACTTAATTTTCTGATCCAATGTATTTGGTGTTCTTTGTGCTTCTTTTACCTTTATAGGCATTTGATTAGGAGTTAGTAAATTTTTATTTTATGATTATATTAAAAATGGGCCTTTGAGCTGGGAATTTTCTCCTTGTTCTATTCCTGTTACCATAATTATTATTTCTATTAAATTTGATCTTTCTCAGTGTCCTATATTTCCTGGATGTTTTGTGTCAGGAATTTTTTAGGTTGAACATATTTTGGCTGATGTATCTATTTCTTGTATCCTATCTTTAATATCTGAATTTTCCTTTCCCATCTCTTTATTCTATTGTTGATGCTTGTGCCTGTCGTTCCTGTCTGCTTACCTAGATTTATTATTTACAGAGTTTCCTCAGTTTGTATTTTCTTTTGTTGTGTCTAATTCCATTTTCAAGTCCTGAATTCATTCCCTTCATCTGATCTTTTTTTTTTCTTTGATTTCTTTATGGGATTTATTCACTTCATCCAACTTTTCGTTATCTTTTACTTGATTTCTTCAAGTGATTTATTCATTTCCTCTTTAAGTACCTCAACTGTCTTCATCAAGTTATGGTCAGTCTTTTGAGCTTCATCTGTGTTGAAACATCTAGGGCTTGATGTAGTAGGATACTTAGGCTCTCATGGTGACATTTTGATGATTGTTTCCACAGTGACAGGTAGACACCTGAGTTTTAGGTGATTATTAGTGTAAGTGCTGATTTCTGGGTTTATCTTTGTTGGATGGGCATTTTGCTCCTCAGTCTCTGATTTCTCCCTGTCTTCTGGTCTATGTTGCCTGTGGTTGATGAGCCGAGGATCTCTGCTTGAGTTGTGAGTTGGACTTCTGATGGTCATGGCAGCCTCTTGTTGAGCAAGGTATCTATGCTGGAGTTGGGGATTTGAACATGACAAAGAGGATGGGTGGGAATATTTGGGGTAAGATGGGCAGGCACTGAGAGAATGGGGGCAATCCATGGGTTGAGGACTATCTGGTATTCTGGTGGCTATCATGGTCTCTGCTTCAGCATTGGACATCTGTTGAAGTTAATGGTCAGAATATTCCTAGTGGTGACAAGGAGGAAGTGCACAGTTGGCAGGAGTCTGGGTGGATACTAAGAGAGTGGCAACAGACTGTCATCTGCTAGTGTACTGAACTGCCAGGAAGTTTGACCTTGGTCCAGGAAGATGCTTCCACAGGAATCAAGGCAGAGGAGGGACTGTTAACGATCAATTCTTGGGCTGTGTAATGGAATTTAAGTTAATGTTTAAACTTTCCTGGTGTCTGAGGATGTGAATGAACCTTTTTCATATGCTTATTGGCTCTTTGTTTTTTGTCCTTTGGGAATTGCCATTCTATTAGCACATATTGAGCTGTATGATTTCTCTTACATTTTCTTAGCATTTCTTAGTTCATAGTATATTCTAGATGTTAGTCTTATGTTAGATGTGTTATACCCAAACATTGTCTCCCATTCTCCATGCCATTTCTTCAGTTGATTGTTTCCATTGTTATGAAGAAACTTTTTAAGTTTGTGAGGCACCATGGCCTAATCTTGACATCCTTTCCTAAAGAATTAAATTTTTCCTCTTTCTATTTACTTTCTTCTTCTCTTCCTCCTCCTGCTTCTCTTCCACCTCCTTCTCTTCTGACTGGAGAATTTTTTTTAGACAGCTTTAACACATACTTGTCTCATGAAGTGATTTTCTTCTCCTCCTCTTTCTTCTCTTCTGACTGGAATTCTTTTTAGACAGCTTTAATACATACTTGTTGCCTGAAGTGCTTTTCTACTGTTTTGACTGTTGTGTTAGTTTCAGACCTTGTGTGACAGTATTTGAATCCCATGAAATAGATTTCCCTGAAGCGTGGTAACAATGATAAAACTAGTTAAATTTTATAGGCAACTATCCAATCTCTCCAGCACCATTTGTTGTAGAAGTTACAGTCTACATGTACAGTATGGAATTTACTCTGTATGATGATTAATGTGTTGAGGTACATTGCTTCGCTACTGAATATACTGAAAGTTTCGATCAGGCAAGTATTTTGAATTTTTCTGATGGTTTTCTGTGTCTGTTGAGAGGAATATGTTTTTTTTTAAACTTTATCTGTTATTAAGCTATTTCAAATTCAGTAATATAAGTATGGTAGCCCATCTTTGAATTCAAAGTCATTCTATGTAATTAATTTAATAAGATATTGCAAAGTATTTTTTGACAATTACTGCATATGTGTTGATTTGAGATACTAGTCTGATTTTCTTATTATATACTTGTCTGATTTCAGCAGGAAGGCAATGATAGCCTTTTAAAATGAGAAGAATGTGTATTCTGTTTCTTGGGAAGAATGCTTTGAATATATTTGTGGTTCTTATGTCTTCTTGATGAATTATCCTCACAGTTATTATTTGACATCCCTTGCCTTTCATGATAGTGTTTGGCATAATTTCTACTCTCCCCAAAGTTACATTCAAGTATAGCTAGTCTTGCTTCTTTTATCTATGTATGTATGTTTGTATGTATGTATGTATGTATGTATGTATGTATGTATGTGTATATATATATATATATGTGTGTGTGTGTGTGTGTGTGTGTATGTGTGTGTATCTATCTGTCTATCTATCATTTATCATCTATCTACCTATCTATCTATCCATCCATCCATCCAACAATCTCTCTCAGTGCTATGCATTGAAACCAGGACCTTGTGCATGCTAGGCAGGTGTTATCACTGAGATCTCTCCTCAAACCTACCCCTTATTATTTGATTTTCAATTACATAATTATCATTTACTATTCTTTCACTCTTATATCCTATGGCAAATTTCAATCTCTTTGGGCAGCGTTTATTTATATTAACACTTTAAAAAAAAGTTTTAGCTTGCTATTTTAGGAAACAGTTGAAGAATTTATTTCATGTATGAATATAGTTGGTGCCATAAATGAATATGTCAATAAGGAAGAAATGACATATATAGTAGTAGTCTAATAAGTTTTATTTTATAATGGTGGTATCTTCACACTCTTTTGTCCATTCATACTCTGAAATGTTTGCTCAGTCACAAAATTTTCTAATTATTCATTTCTCAGAATGGATCCTTATTGTTAAAAAACACATGGCTGTAGTCATTTTACAATTAAAGTAATTTTTGCTGGATAAAGACTTACTGTTTCTGTTGTATTATTAATTAATCAATTAATTAATTAATATGTTTCATAGTTTTCTTTAGTCTTGATTTGTAATTTCCTACTGTGGTGTGATTTGATCCTTTTCTTTTCCTCTCTTTTTTCCACTCTATTTTTGTTTAATGGGAACCATACATAAAATATCTTTTAACTCAGTGTGATACTTAATTTCAATTACATGTATAGTTATGCACTTCCAGTTACCCCTGTTTTTTTGATGTTATAACTTCATATATTATGTATCCATTAATATGTCAACATGATTACATTTATTGTCATTTTTAAACCCCTGATCTATAGTTAGAATTATATACAAATCATCATTATTAAATTTCGTTATACTGAATTACTGAATATATATATATTCATATATATGTATTTATATATATATATATGCCACAGATTTGCCAGTGACTTTCTACTTTGGCATTTTTTCCTTTTTATGAATTATTATGGTATAGTTTCAGCTTGAAGAACTTCTTTCAGCATTTCTTACAAGAAGAGTTTTATGTTGATAAGGCACAAAGTTCAAGTGCCTTTTAGAAATCAGCTGCACAATACATTGAGTGAAGTTACCAATAGCATAATGTATATTTCAATATAGCCACAGAGTACATTTCTCTTAGGTCTTTGACGTGATAGATAAGCTAATTCACTAGGTTTTATTTTTCATTCTGGATGATATTATGGAGAAATACTTTCCTTGTTACCTTACATTGAGATTCTGCTTCCTGGGATTTTTTTGTATGAATTCTAACTCACCCATGTTCCTTCTTGGTGAAATTAGACTCTCCAAAATATGTACTATCTCTTGACCCCTTAAAGACAAAGTAGGTAATGGAGCCTTTTTCTTCTGATAAATGTAAGACTATGAGATATCTTCATTTATGAGCCTTCTTTAAATCCTATAGTACTGTTGTGCCTTAGTATAAAATATATATTTATACTAAGTTTATACTAAATTATCTAACATCTATAAAAGAACCTACTAGCATTTTGAGCAGGCTTATATTGACTCTATAGGTCAACTTTGATGGAATTGACATATTCACAGTGTTGAGTCTGTTATTCATGACCCCAGAGATTCTATCCATTAAAAATATTATTCTATTAAATGTATGTTCCATAAACTATTCAATAAAGATGTGCTAAAGTCATTAGCAATTGAAGTGTATTTGTCTATTTCTCTATGAACATCTATTGGTTATTTTTCTTCTGTAGATTTTTCTTGGACATTGTTAGCAGACATTTATTTTTGAGGGATTATGGTTCTCTTAGATTAATGGGAATTTTGTCAACTTTGTTAGGGTGTATTGTTGTTTTCTATTGTTTTTTTTTTTTTTTTTAACTATTTATCCTAATTCTTGTTCTCATGTCCCTTTCAACTTCTGGAATGTTTGTTGTTCTGAAGTCTACTTTGTCTCTCTTTAATATACCATGCCCAACTTCCTTTATTTTTTCTTTTTTGGTTTTTCAAGATAGGGTTTCTCTGTATATCCCTGGCTGTCCCAAAACTCACTCTGTAGACCAGGCTGGCCTCGAACTCAGAAATCTGCCTGCCTCTGCCTCCCAAGTGCTGGGATTAAAGATGTATGCCACCCAACTTTCTTTTGATTAGTGTTGGCACAGTATGCTCCTGTATGCCTTGTTAATCTATTGTTGTCTCTTACTCCTTTTTATTTTTTTGAGAATTTCATAATTGTACACACCGTGTTTAGAACTAATTCACTCCTTGTTCCCTCTCCTAAACCTCCTCCCTTATCCATACCACCTATCCTCACAACTACATGTGCTCTATTTTTTTTTTAAGCCAAGTGAGTCCACTTAGGTCTACATGTATATGCAGGACTTTAGGAACACATATTCTAGCAGGAGTAACCTTACATTTCCTGTACCACTAAGGGAAACTAATCCTCCCTGAGGATTTCATGTTAACTAGCACAAAGTCAAGTCTTGGCAGCCTTTTGTTTTTCTGGTTGGGTATTGTGCTTTACTCTAATTTGTTTCTGTTTTAAATTCATGCATTTAGTGAACTCATTTTAAATTGATTATTGATCTGTATAATGAAAATCATGTGAAAACTTTCTACATTTGGTTGGTTGACCCCTTTGTGTCATCTTCTCTTTATCTGACGTCTTTAGATTTAATTGAATATTTTCTATTCTATTTTTCTCTTAGAATATCAGTTATAGTTAAAAAAAAATTCTGGTGGTTTTCTAATATGTTCAAGACATACTTAAAAATACTGCTTGTCCCTCCAGTGCTGGCACATTTGGCAACTCTTTTGCTTTCTTTTTCTTATTTGTTGTAACTATGCTGTCAAGTGTTTCATTTATCTGAAAATGTAGCCCCATGGTATTGTATCCATTTTGTGCTTTTGAGTAGACTATATCCGACAAGATAAATAAAGAAAATACAATGCTCAATTTAACTATGGTATTCTGCTTCGTTGCTCTTCTTGTCTCTATGTCAGTTTAATTTTCTAGCTAGTACAATTTTCCTTTTCTCTGAAAGTTTTTTTTTTAACATGGCTACAAGGCTGGAACATAAACAAAATTTTTACTCCTACATATTTTTATCTCAGATCATATTCACTTGCTCTTTACTTTAAGAGGAGAATTTTGCTGATTTACTCTTAATAGTATGTCATTGTTCATTCTAAGGAAGGGATATTTTTCACTTATTTCTTCAGAAAACTGTTCATTTGCTTTTTTTAGTTTAAATTATAAGGTTAGAAATAATTGCTTTTATATCCATCCTATATGGTCTATTAAAATAATGTATTCTTTGACAGCTACATACAAGCATGCAAGTTCATAATACTATCTGTTCATACCCATTTCCCTCCTTCATCTCTCTCCATCCTCACAGATCCTCCAGTCTCCCACCATATCCCTATCCTATATTCATGGCTTTTGTTTTGTATTTTTTCATGACCAACTGGATTTATGACTCACAGGGCCTTCCATGTGTGCATGAATATGAAGCTATCCATTGAGGTAGAAGGAAGTCAAAAGTGATAATATTTCTGATGACAATGACTTCCTCTCCTTTAGAATCCTTTGCTTTCTAACATTGCTCATGTGAGAGGCTAGATCCCATAAACCCCCTCCCTCATCTAGGGTAAACATTTTTATGGCTTCAGTCTTGTGCTGGTCCTATACAGGCAAACTTAGGTGCCACAAGCTCATTAGTGCCATGACCATATCACACCTAAAAGACAGCATTCATGGACTTCCTATCTAGTGTCTGGGTCTTGTATTCTTTCCATTCCCTCTTTCACAATGTTTTATGTGCTTTGAATATATGTGCTGTGCCATTTAAATATGAGCACTCAGTAGTCATTTTTACCTCAAGCATTGATATTCTTGTCAAGGAGGCGATTCTGTTATAATCTGACAATAGCATTATTCTTTCTGTATAAATATGCAGGAGACAATCCAATAATGTGTCCTTTTTGCCAAACAGAATAAGTAGGCACACCCATAGGACTTCTTATCTCCCCAGACATGGACCTTGGATAGGTTTGCAGTAACAGGCATGAGTCCCTTTTATAAAGAAATCCTCAAATGCAATCAGTAAGCAGTTGTTTATTCCTACAACAGTTGTGCCAGTATTTCTCTACTATGCACATGGTGTCTGGGAAGTTAGTATTATAGAATGCAAGATCCGCAGTTGAGAAAGGCCTCTGCTGACTTTTGTTCTCCAGTTCAGCTTCTGCCAGTGTGAAAAGTGCCAGTCACACAGGCAAGCAGAACAAATAACAGAGAGAAAGTTTTCACTTTAGTTCCAGCCTCACTTCTGTGTCCTGCAGCAAAGGTGTGTGGTGTCTTCAGTTATCAGGTCTTACTATCTTGTTCTTATGTGTAACCAAGGGCAATGATCACTACCTGCATAGTTTTGGGGTCCTTTGGGGGCTTCCTAACTGACATGGGGAGTTTTATATATGATAACCTGTAATACCTCTGTTTAAATACTTTAGAAATTATGATTTTCTTTCTAACTAGCTTAAAGCTGTGCTTTATGTGTGACTTCATATATCTTCAGATTTGGTTAACTTACCCCACTCTATTCTCTCTGACTTCCATCCTTCTTTGCAGCTCTCCATCACATGAATCTCTACATTTCTATACCACATGTTTTGTGCTTTTCCCTCCCTCCTTATTTACAATTTTCATATCTGAAATTTTTATTCTATTAGAACTTTCTCAAGTAATTTATAGTTGTGAAAATATTGTATTTTTTTCTGAAAAATTATTATGCAAAAAGTTTAAAACACCTTTTTCATATTGTTCTTATTTGTCAAAAACAGAATCTGGTGGCCAGAGTCCTCCTTTCATCACCAAGTGACTGAGAAAATTTTAGTTTTCAAATTTAATAGTGGTTACAGTGTTGGTAAATAGCATATGCCTATGCTAATGTCTATATACAGCCCTACTGCAACCATGTATTTGTCCTATGATAAATGTTTGATAAGCAGAACAATAATGAAAGTCACAGGAATATATAGTTAGAGAAAGAGAGGGCAGTGGTTTTTACTGCAAATTCTGACAGTTATTTTCTCTTTTAGCTCCATCCATTCTTACAAAAGGGTCAACTTGGGAGAAGCACCAATAAGGACAATGTTGTGGACAAGGAAATTTCAGCAACCAAGCTTGACATCTTTAATTACCAGTCTTTGCAGAGCAGTACCAAAGCTCAAGTGCAAGTTGGCGAGTTTCTCTTTGAATCTCACGGTGTTCAGCATCTTTCCCTAAATGAAGAACTCATAACTTGGGGTGAGCACCACAATCAGGTGAGTATGTTTGAAGTCAGCACTGTGTGCTGTTCTCAGAGTAGAATTCCTCAGAGAACAGGGTTAAGGGACTGCTGAGTGCCATGGGGCTGAGAGTGCCCTAACTTTGTCTTTTCCAATGCTGACTACCAGAACTTCCTGCTTGCAGAATCACTGTAAGAATTACAAATTCATTTTGGATTAATTCTTCAGATAGTTCAATCCTTGTAATGATCATATATTCCTATGGCCTACCTACAAAGAAAAGAAAGAAAACATTTTGTGCAGTTGTCTGAATGTATCTCAGAGGTCAAGGCTTTACTGGAAGTAACTGCCTTTGGTCAATAAGTAAGGACATGTGAACAAAACCAGAATGTGCAAATATGTGTTTGTAAACATAACTTTTAGTTTCATGAAGTTAATTGCCATTTCTGAGGCTTACTACTTCTATCTGCTAACCTCTGCCTATTTTTGTATGTTTCTAGATTCCTTACAATCTATTCTAGGCTTAGAATCTTTATAGCCTTTGAGATATAATGCTGAATAAACTTACTCTCTCTACCTCTTTCTGAGTTCTGGCTGGCTAGTTCAACTCAGTTATTCTGGCTCATACTCTTTTCTAATCTGACTGGTTCAATCTGACTTCTCTCAGTTTCTGACTGAGTTTGTCCTGCTTGGCCTCATACTAACTTTGGCAATATGTTCTAATTTTTTGGCTTCTTTTCATATTCTGGCTGGTTCTGTCATTACCTGTGACTAGCTTGTTCTCCCTGCAACCTGTCTCTGTACATCTGTCCAAGTAAAACACATTGCCCCTCAACCCTCATGTACTGTTCCCTTAAGTTGCTGACAGAAGCCATCTAGGAAAGCCTATGACAAGTACGTTTTCTATAGATAGCCCCATTTTCTGTGGTTGCAATGGGTGCACTCTGAGAGGCAAAATCCTCAGACATTGCTTCTCTTTCCTCTCACTATTCCAGAGCTTAATGATTTCCTGGCTATTTCCCACACTATTGGGTAGACTTCCTCCAGAATCAATATGAAGATATACTTTCATGTAGTAATGCTGTTTTGATCAATTGATGATTTCTTAGTTGCTAATCATGATTTTATAGAGATCCTAAAATGATACAACTATCCTCAAGGATCCTATAGAATAAAAGTTTCAAATAGATCTCTGTATACCTTCATGGATCATGGACTAACTATACTAAGGAAAAAGAACCCAGGGTTGGAACAAATTAATTATCAAGGAAAAGGCATTTATTCAAACTTATATCCAAGAAATAGCTGACATGCGTTCACTGTGGAAAAACAAGGACACTTGCTTTGTACTTATAGTATAGTGGGCTTATACAATGAATCACTGCTTTAAGTTTACAATCTCCTTTCTGCTGCAACTCCCTTTTGTTTAACAATTTGAGTATGAGGTAACTTTTTTCTTACATAGAAGATTTTTGTAACTAAAGAGCTATAAAAAACTGAAAGCATAAATAAAGACTTGATGTAGCCTCTTTCTTCTTCTCCCAATGTGTGTTTTTCTGTATCCCTGACTTTCTCTCTCTGTCTCTCTGTTTCTGTCTCTCTCTTACTTACTTTCTTACTGGCTCAGGAAGAGTTAACAAACATTGAGCCTCTTCCCTGGCTAGCAAGAGGCCCCTGAGTCAATGACCAAAGAGCCCAAGTAACTAAATTTCTTTTCTTAGTCACCTCCTGCTTTGAGCAGAAGTCAATTGCAAAAAGTCATCAGCTTTTGGCTAAGGATGAACAAAACCAAGTTAATTGCCAAAAGCCACCAGCTTCTGCCCTTAGAATAGAGAGAGTTAAATAAACTCTCAGAAACTGAAGCCATCAGTTTCTGGGCTCCAGAACAATAAGAGTGTGTTAATGGCCAGAGGTCCTCAGACTTTGACCTTCATCTGTTATTGTTTCCCACCTCAGTATCTGATTGTAAAAACTAGGACCTCAGTAAATTGCCCCTCTTTCCTGTCTATTCTTGTGAGAATTGGGTGTATCCTTTCTCTGACTCATTCTGTCAAATCTTTCTCTGGATTTGTCACTTTGCCTGCCCCTCAATCAGAAGTTACCTTCAAATATGGGTGCTTCTTCTACAAACTAACTTTACCTTCTTTATTCGGGATTAAGGATATATTCTATGACTGAGCCATGTTTTCAGTAAATAATGGAATCTCAGGGTTCACAGTGTGCTTATATGTCTGTGACAAGTATTTCTGTATTTGAATGTAAAACTGTATGCATATTCACATCCTTATTGTTGGAATTGTTCACAAGAACATCCCTGTGATAGTAATGGGGAATATTGTGGTCTTCAAGATACCCAATAAGTTTTCTCCAATGGAAGACTCGGGGTATATCAACCACCCCAAGCAGGTCTCGTTCAGGAGTAGTTGGACAGCACAAGAAGGAAATCCACAATATTGATTTGGTTACAATTTGGTGGGTTTTGTTTTACTTTGTGTCTTAGTCAGGGTTTCTATTCCTGCACAAACATCATGACCAAGAAGCAAGTTGGGGAGGAAAGGGTTTATTCAGCTTACTTCCACATGGCTGTTGATCACCAGAGGAAGTCAGGACTAGAACTCAAGCAGGTCAGGAAGCAGGAGCTGATGCAGAGGCCATGGAGAGATGTTCCTTTTTGGCTTGCTTCTCCTGGCTTGCTCAGCCTTCTCTCTTAAAGAACCCAAGACTTCCAGCCCAGGGATGGCACTACCCCTTTGATCACTAATTGAGAAAATGCCCCACAGCTGGATCTCATGGAGGCATTTCCCCAACTGAAGCTCACTTCTCTGTGATAACTCCAGCCTGTGTCAAGTTGACACACAAAACTAGCCAGTACACTTTGTTTGCTTTTTTGTGCTTTTGTATTTTATTTCTAGGTTTTGTGACTTGTTTTTGTTTTGTTGGGGGAGGATTTCAGTTTGGTTTTTTGAGAAAGAACTTAGATTTGGGTGGGTTGAGAAAGGGAGAAGACCTAGACAGACATGGGGAAGGAAAAGGACATGATCAAAATATATACAATCTATATAATTGTATTAAATATAATGAAATATATTATATAAAAATAAAAAAACAGATCAATGAAGTAAAATAAAGCAAGAATTCAGAAGAAGAGAGAAGGAGAGAGAGAAAGAAAGAGATAAATAGACACTTTGGCTTCACACGCTCTAAAAGCATGGTATTTTTGTGGTTGTTACAGTACACAGATATCCTGCTGAAATTTACCATCTGGATGCTAATATTGAAAGTCATAAACTGACTGCCTTCCTCTCGTGCATCCTATATAGACTCCTCTTGCTGTTTGCAGTCAAAATTGTCCACGTGGATTTAGGAAATCTCCTGTTGAGGGGAAACCATTTTGTTGTTATGATTGTATCCCATGTGCAGATGGAGAGATTGCAAATGAAACAGGTATTTATAAAATGATTCTGAATGTGGAAATTTGTAGAAATAGTTTCGAATGTGGAAAGTTGTAGAAATAGTTCTGAATGTGGAAAGTTCTAGAAATAGTTCTGAATATTGAAATTTCTAGAAATGTTTCTGAATGTGGAAATGATGTACCACGGGATAGGGGTAAGTAACAGAACACCTGAAGACACAATTATATCTAAGTAGCTAACTCTCAATACTTTAAAAGAAGTACTTGCTGGGTGGAGGTGGCAAAGGTTTTAATCCCAACTCTCAGTTTGTGGATCTCTGAATTCAAGGCCATCTTTATAAACAGAATGAGTTCCAGGACAGCCAGAGCTGCACAGAGAAACCCTATCCTGAAAAAGAAAACAGAAAACAAACAAAAATCTTGATTTCAATCCAGTCATTTTTGTTATTGATGTTTGTTTATCTATTCATTTCATTTGCTATGTTGTGCATATTGGTCTCAAACTCCTGGGTTCCAGCAATCCTCCAGGCTCTGCTTCCTGGGTGACTAAGACCACAGGAGTGTTCTGCATCTGGTCCAGCTTTGTCTTCTGTACAACTGTATTGAGTTTAAGTTTCTTTTCTTTGAATTCCCACTTTCCACTAATGGTTCTATTACAGTTGTAGCAGTATTAATGAGTAATGAGTAATGCTCTCTGTATACTATAAACAGTTAGTGCTTCTTGTATACCCTAAACTGTGGGATGTATTATAAAGCATGACCTTATTTCATACTTACAATAAATACTAATAATAATTAAGCTTCAGAGAAACTATATAAATTGCTATGATCATATAACTTGTAGACAGCTGAGACAAAACACAGACTTATCAAATGAGAGGAACTGCTAAAATCATATCAGAGTGACATTGATGGCAGATACAGCACTCTTTTCCTGGGACCCTGGGACCACTGGGATGATGGGACCCTGGGACCACTTCCTATGGTGAATTGTAGAATCTCTGTAAATATTTGTTTATGACTGAAATAATACTTCCTGTATGATTTAAAATGTTTCCTTTGGCAATATTTTGATTCTTGTGGAAGCTCTCATTATGGATACCCTGGTATAGTAAGCCAGCATGAGGCCACTATGCAACCAAGTACTGAGAGATTCCAGAGAGTGAGTGATATACAGGGCTGTGAGTGATGTTCAGAGCTCTGAGTGGTGTTTGGAGCTATGAGTGATGTGCAGGACTATGAGTGATGTGTAGGGCTGTGAATATGTTTGGGGCTGTGAGCGATGTGCAGGCCTGTGAGTGATGTGTATCCTTACTTCACATCTAACATCTATTTCAAAGCACATGTTTTTTCATGCCTATTTTGTTCTCCTGAATGAAATCTTTACTTACCAAAGTCTATTTAAAATAATGTCCTTTGCTTTTTACAAAGTAGCGGTAGGCCAGACTACTTCCTGATTGTTGGTCTTGTAGATAAGCACTACCAAGTCCTTGTCCTTTATACTTCTTTTTTTAAATTTTGTATTGGTTCTTTGTGGATTTCACATCATGCACCCTAATCCCACTCATCCTTCCATCCCCTTGTGTCCACGCTCTTTCCTTGCAACCTCCCCCTGCCCCAAACACACAAAAAAACCTCTTGTTGTGGAAGCTGTAATGTGTCACGGGGAGTCTCATGGTATACCCTTATGTCCACACTTCTTTGCTTGCCAGTGTTCATTGCAATGACTTGTTGGTCTGCTCTGAGCCTCTGGCTGCTGCTACTCTATCAATACTGGAACCTCAGTGGGGCTCCTCTCAGATCCTGTTGTTGTCCAGTGTCATGAGATCCTGTAGTTTTGGATATGTGGGACCAGCCCCTTCATGTACTCCAGCAGTTCAGAGTGGGGTAGATGTGGGAGTGAGCAAATTCAAAGCACTGAGTCTGGGCCTGAAAATTATCTGAGATGGTAGTCCACAAGCTTTCTTGTTTCAGGCCCTTGTGGGCCAGGTTACCAGCAACTCCTACTAGGAGGTCCAGCTCTACCCTGCTTCTCAGGTTAGGTTCAGAGACTGCTCTCTCAAGTTCTGCAGCTGGTAAAGGACATGGCCACTTCTCCCACTCTCACAGTCCCAGAGCCAGTTCTTCTACCTGCCATAGATGCCAAGGAACAAGGTAGGATAGGAGTGAGTTCTTCCTGGTCAGCACCACTGGCCACCAGATAAGAGGCAGGGCTGGCTCTCCAACACTCATGCCCTTGGGGCTGGCTCTCTTGCAACCCCTACCCCCAGTGCCAGCTCTACTGTGCTGACCAGGCAAGGTTCAGTGCCTGTTCTCCTGAGTGCTGCAGCAGGTAAGGTGTATGAACAGTTCTCCTGCTCTGATGACCTTAGGGCCAGCTCTCCTACCTGCTGTAGGTGGGAAGGGGCAATGAGGAGGGCATCTCTCCCTCATCCATGTCACTGAATGGCAGTCAACTGCTTGCCACTCCGCCGTGTTCATGCTCTTGGGGCCGGCCTTAGTTGTGCCCCATACCATACCACCATGACCAACTCTATTGTGCTGAACATGGGTACAACAGGGCTCTCTCTCCTGAGTGCTGCAGCTGGTAAAGGACAAAATGGGGAAGGATATCTCTCCCTCATCTACCCATTGTGGAGATAGGGCTATGTCTTTCATGGTGGTGTATATTACTGATCTGTTACTCCAGAGGTGTGTAAGACCCACATTCCTGAGCCCTGCATCTGGCCTGGGGTGGAGTCAGCCTTCCTGTTTTAATGTCCCCAATGCCAACTCTTTTACAGTATCCAGGTAAGGGATTGGGCTATTTATGCACAGCCCTCAGACATCAACATATCCATAAGAGGTAGGCCAGACCAGGGACATCAGCCTGGCCTTGGTAAAAGACTCCTGTTGCCTCAGGATCACACAACTGGATGTGGCCTCCAATGGCAGCACAGGCCAAGACCCAGTCATAGTCCCAGGTGTCAACAACTTGTTCCTGATGGCTGCTTCTCACTCCCCTCAAGTCTCCAGTTCTACCTAAATTCATTGCGTCCACAACTAATTTTTGTCTTTCCTTTCTAATTTCTTAACCACCTAATTGTTCCTCATTGTGGTGCCCTTGGTCTGTGAGTGTCTGAGGTTGTCTCAGGAGTGGTCTCAGGAGTGATTTCCTGCTAATACTTTATAGTGCCAGGCAAGCATTATCTCTGGCTTCCCCTCCCCAGCCCTACACAGTGCCCAACTCATCGTCCTTCCATGGTCCCCAGGCTCCCTGTCCAGGCCCAATGGTGTCAGTCTTGAGATCATCTTGGTAGTTCTCATCGTGACTGTAACCTTCAGTCCTGGAAAGAGTTCGAGTCGCTGGCTTACTCCTGGTCCTGAGAGCCATTGAGAACTCTGTAGCACCGTACTAGTGCTCTCTCAAGCTCTCTTTTTTCAGGGGGCAGGGTTATGCTACCAATCGTAGGTCAGAACTCTGAAGGTAGTCATTGCATCTCCTCTCTGCTACCTACTGATGCAGGTGTGAAACAGCAGCCATACCTGCAACCCTTCTAGAGTAGGCCTTGCTCTGTACAATGAACTTCAAATACCATCATTTTCTTAGAGAAGTAATACACTGAGAGATAGCAAGACAAGGAAATATGTCTACCTCATACTCTCTAGGAATGTCATCTCTTTAAGGTGCATTGAGTTTTACATAATATGCTGTGGCAATTTTTCCCTCTTCATCCCATAACAGTATTTTCTGTGCCATCAACAGAAAGCTTGATATTTCTAAGAATATGTGACTGAATCTCTTTTTCTTCATAGTCTAACATCTATCAAATATTGAAGTTCATTATCCTTGAATTTACTTCAGTACTTACCAATTTTGTAATCTGGCACAATAATTTTTGTGCTATACCTTAAAATATTAGTTTTGAAAAAGTAGTTTGTAAGTATGCACATTTATATTTACTAAAAATAAGTATTTTAATTAGATGATATAATCCTAGTTTACTAAATAATTCTGAGAAAAAAATATTTCTATCATCATCATGCATTTAACACATTTTTGTGCTGGGAATAGAAGCTAAAGCCTTATATATGCTAGGCATGTGCTCTAGAATCAGCTCTAGACTCATCCATAGATCATGCAATCATCACCATGAAAATTTTTTGTTATGTGGTCTAAATTCAATCAGGCTCACCAAATACCTTTGCAAATAGATTCAGTGTGGGTTTTTTTGGCCCACTGGCTTTTCAGTGGCTGCTAATACTTCATTATTTGCTTCTTAGAACTTGCATGTATTCACTTATGATAGCTCAACAAGATTTGTTTCCTGTGTATCATTTTTCTTCAAAACTGCCAATGTCTAGCTACATATATCAAATGATATATTCTTTAAAATCAAAAGGGAAAATGAGCAGAACCAATAGCCAAGCACATAGACTTTGTCTCATGACCATGAAGAAGCCATTATCCCTAAAAACAACCAGTGTATATGTCTTAGTCAGGGTTTCTATTCCTGCACAAACATTATGATCAAGAAGCAAGTTGGGGAGGAAAGGGTTTATTTTGCTTATTTCTACATTGCTGTTCATCACCAAAGGAAGTCAGGACTGGAAGTCAAGCAGGTCAGGAGGCAGGAGCTGATGCAGAGGCCATGGAGAGATGTTCCTTACTGGCTTGCTTCTCCTGGCTTGCTCAGCCTGCTCTCTTATAGAACCCAAGACTTCCAGCCCAGGGATGGCACCACCCACAAGGGGCCCTACCCCCTTGGTCACTAATTGAGAAAATGCCCCACAGCTGGGTCTCATGGAGGCACTTCCCCAACTGAAACTCCCTTCTCTGTGATAACTACAGCCTGTGTCAAGTTGACACACAAAACTAGCCAGTACAGTATACCACTGGAAAAACCAGGTTTTAATTGCTCTTTGGAAGAGAAATTAACAGTATATAATGATCAATACTTTGCTGGTATTTTTAGAAATATCTTTGGGACATATAAAATCACAATTGAATGTGCAATTGTTTTCCTTCCTTTCCTCCTTTCTCCTGTTTTCTTTTCTTTTCTTTTCTTTCCTTTCCTTTCCTTTCCTTTCCTTTTCTTTTCTTTTCTTTTCTTTTCTTTTCTTTTCTTTTCTTTTCTTTTCTTTTCTTTTGCTTTATTTTGAGACCATACCTCACTTTAAAATCTGTCTGGCCTGGCCAGGAATGCGGTGTGTAAACCAGGCTGGCGGGTAGCCCTCCAGAGTGCTAGAATTATAGGTGTGTAGCATATTGCCTTGCTGTAAATATTTTTCTAATTAAAGATGGGTCCCTTGCAAGGCATCTTTCAGAATGAATGAAGTATAAGCTTAGTGAATAAAACATTCCATTCAGCTGCATTTATCTTAAATATTCAAAGACTTACCTTTACTATGTCCTTTTTTTTTATTGGTTTTTATTTTATTTTTATTTTTTCATGGTGTTTTAGACGTTTTTTAAAAATTTTTTCCTTTTTTTGTCTTCAATTTTTTGTCTTTTATTTATTTATTTACTTACACTCTAGATTTTATCCCCCTGCCCCCAGTCCACCCCTGGACTGTTCCTCATCCCATATCTCCTCCCACTTCCCCCTGTCTCAGTGAGGATGTCCACACCAAACACCTAACCAGACCTCTAAATCCCTGGAACCTCTAGTCCCTTGAGAGTTTGGTGCATCTTCTCTGACTGAACCCAGACCTGGCAGTCCTCTGTTGTATATGTGTTGGAGGCCTCATATGAGCTGGTGTATGAAGCCTGGTTGGTGGTCTAGTGTTTGAGAGATCTCAGGGGTCCAAGTTAATAGAGACTGCTGGTCCTCCTACAGGGTCACTCTCCTCCTCAGGTCCTTCCAGCCTTTTCCTAATTGAACCACAGGGGTCAGCAGCTTCTGTCCATTGGTTGGGTGCAAATATCTGCATCTGACTCTTTCAGCTGCTTGTTGTGCCTTCTGGAGGTGAAGAAAATTAATAAATCTTTTTGGAAAAGTACAGGAAACTCGGGTAACTTAAATATATGTAATAAATATTATTGAAAATTAAGTACAAAATTATTTTTCCTTTAATAAACTTCTAATCAGAGTTCAATCAAGGATATTAAGGAACTGAACCAAAACAAGCTTTTTTTCTTTTTTTTTTTTATCCAAAGAAAAACTATTCACCTAAAATGTATTGCCTTCAGCATTATTTCTAAAAATGATGATATGTCCTCTGGTAAAAATCACAATGAAAGAATCAAAAGAAAATACAACAGTTCCTAAACATAGATGTCAGTAAATGTTAGGAAGTTTTACTTTCTAAGTCTTCCTTTCAGAGGCCTCCTCTACAGTTTAGTTCTCTTTTGGAGGTAGCTGAGTGTTGGTGGTGGAGGGGGGGGGAAGATTTGGTTTAAGAGAAACTTAGTATTGTTGTTTAACATTAAAAGATTTACCTGTCTTAAGTCTGAGGTACTTAGCAGTGGTAGCTGGCCTGCCTTTCTCAGTTATTGAGGCCAGAAACTTCAGCCTCTGGCATTTAACACTTCGTAGTAAAACAGCTGGGGATTAAGGAAAGTAGATTTTGTTCTTATCTCTGCAGGAACTTGGAGGCTGTGACTCCTAGCCTGCTAGTGAATGTCTCTGGAAGAAAAAGGGACACTCTGAAACGTGATTTTAATTTTTATTTCTAAGTTCATCTCCAAAAAATTCTCTCCTCCAAAAATTTTCTCTCCAAGAAGTTCTTCCCAATTTCTAAGTTCCCTTTTAATTTCTAAGTTATTCTACTCTGCTGTCCTTCTCCTTTCTATCTTGCTCTTTCCTCCTGCTTTGATGTAATAATGGCCTACAAGGTATTCATTCCTAGTTTTTTGTGCTGTTTCTAGGGGAATAGATTGCATGGTTTTTCCAATCCTGTCCTTTATTTTTTATTTATTTTTTTTACAAAAGTTCACTAAAAGTACAAACATAAATCCAAATCATCAATTGAATAAGAAGTTTACGACAGAGATTGTTTACATATGTATCCATTAAAATGGAACATATATTACCTGTCATCAGCACTACAAGTTTATTGAAATTTAATATCCATAATTTTTGTGACTAAGTTATTAATGAAGTTTTGTTTAGATAAACCCAGTCAATATTTTGCACCTACACTAAATCATTAGTTCCCTTTTTATGACTTGGTTAATTATTTTATAGCCTCTTAGAATATGTTCTAAGTTGTAGATGCCTGCTTTCTATCTCAGAATCAATTTCCTGGTGACACATGAAGGCTGGTTGAATTATCATTGTAGTTTTAATATCAGAACAGATTTAGTAGCAGTCCTATTATATGGGGTTTTATAATTACTAGTATAATTTTAGGGATTCTTACCAGATCATCATTAAGAATTAAAGAATCATCTATTTGTCTGTATTGAATCATTACAAGAGAGTATATCTTAGTTAATCAGCAGAAATTTCCTTCAAAAGGCTAATATATGGTGGTGGTGGTGTGTGTGTGTGTGTGTGTGCACAATAACAGGAAAAGCATATTAATATCAGATCTTTCCTTATATGTAATTCTTTTGGTCTTGCCTAGAAGGGCAAATCCATGTTGACTTGACAGTCCATGGTAGCAGAAGGTTACCTGCTTGCTGTGGTGGTACAAGTGGGTTCTGATGACTCCAAGTAGCCTTGGTTTCTGTTGCTTATGTTCTTGTCCATGCCTCTTGCCATCTGGTTATCTCTGGTGTTAGCTGGTCTTGCTCTCTGACTGTGGATTGTCCCCTGCAAGCCTATGTGTCAGTACTCCTGGAAGACCAGTTCTCTACAAGAGGAATTTGGGCACGGAGACCTATGGCACAGGGTCAGCTCTAGGGTACAGACAGAAAAGAGAAGGATCCTGTCCCTGGCTGTTTCTTGGTTCCTGTGTCCTGATGGCTCTGGGCAGGTCCCTCTTGTGTCAGGAATTTGAGCCAAAGTGGTGGTCTCACTTGTGCTCACAGGTGTGTTGGCACTCCCTGGCTGTATTTGGGTATGGGAGCTGTATCACAAGGTCAGTTCCGGGTACAGTTCCTAACTCAAAACATCCAGGAAATCCAGGATACAATGAGAATACCAAACCTAAGGAAAATAAGTATAGAAGAGAGTGAAGATTCCCAAATTAAAGGGCCAGTAAATATCTTCAACAAAATTATATAAGAAAACTTTCCTAACCTAAAGAAAGGGATGTCCATAAACATACAAGAAGCCTACAGAATTCTAAATAGACTAGACCAGAAAAGAAATTCTTTCCATTACATAATAGTCAAAACATCAAATGCACAAAACAAAGAAAGTATATTAAAAAGAGTAAGGAAAAAGGGTCAAGTAACACATAAAGGCAGCCTATCAGAATTACACTAGACTTCTTACCAGAGACTACAGAAGCTAGAAGATCCTGGGAAGATGTCATAAGAGAACACAAATGCCAGCCCAGGCTACTATGCCCAGGGAAAAAGAGTCAATTATCATAGATGGAGAAAACAAGATATTCCATGACAAAATGATATTTATACAATATCTTTCCACAAATCCAGCCCTACAGAGGATAATAGATGGAAAACACCAACACAGAGGGAAACTGCACCCTAGAAAACACAAGAAAGTAATCATCTTTCAACAAACCCAAAAGAATATAGCCACACAAACATAAAAATAACATCAAAAATAACTGGCAACAATATTCACTATTCCTTAATATCTTTTAACATCATTGGACTCAATTCCCCAATAAAAAGACATAGACTAACAAACTGGATACATAATTAGGGCCCAGCATTTTGCTGTATACAGCAAATCTCCCTTTGTGTCAAAGGTAGACACTACCTCAGAATAAAGGGCTGGAAAATAATCTCCCAAGCAAATTGTCCCAAGAAACAAGCTGGACTAGCCATTCTAATATCGAATAAAATCAACTTTCAACCAAAAGTTTTTTTAAAAGATAAGGAAGGACACTCCATACTCATCAAAGGAAAAATCTACAAAGAGGAAAAACACTGACTCTGAACATGGAGTTATAGTATATATTAATGACTCATTCCTTCTTAAGAACACTCTCCCCCTTGATACCGTTTTTTTTCCCTCAACTGTAACGAATCACATGTGAAAATGTGTGTCAGAATAGGCCAATGTAGCTCAGCCATTGCCAGTGACATACTTCTGTTTATTAGTAAAGTAGAAATTTAGCATAATTTATTAAATCATATTTAGTATTATATTCTTATTAAGCCAAAAGATGGCATTATTTGGTCAGTCTCAACTTATTTCAATGTATTTCACTTAGAAAATATTAAAAATTTTCTTTTCGTCTATTGACTAAATGTTCTTCTTAATTTGATAGCTGACATTGGGGTGCATGGAGCATTGCATGGAAGTAAGAGGAACTCAGGGGCTCTCACTGGAGAGATGGTAGTCAGAGGGACTAGTGAAATGGCCCAGCAGGAGCCCTGTGGCCTGGCAGTGCTAGAGAGTTGGCAGGCCAAGAGACCATGCAAGTGAGATCACCATACAGGAGCCCTGTGGCCCAACAGTTGCCTGCACTAATGTGGGAACATGCCAGCTCACATTTTTTAATATTTCCAGAAATTGATGGCGCCCAATGTGGGGCAAGAATCCACTAGAAATTTTAAGATACTAGCCTGAGAATTAGAGTTTTATTTTTATTTATTTTTATTATTTTGTTAAGTGAGTAACTAGGTAGCACTAAAAGCGAGTCACATGACTCAAGTGCAGGCAGTTGAAACAAAGAAAGTGCTAGCAGCACTGAGTGGAAAATTACAGGCTGCTCTGAGTTAGGAAAAGAATAAAGTTGACTGTTCTAGGTAGAGAGCTAAATCTTAAGATCATATAAAATTGCTTTACATGACTTGCAGGATAGTCATAGTCTGTGTAACATGGACTCCATGGAAATCTTGAGTGTTTTGTCCTGCTTGGAAACATAGAAAAGCCTAAGTATAGGCACATATAGTCTTTTAGTTTACTTCATTTGTTTTAGATTGTTTTAATTTTAACTAGGTTAGGGAACATTTGTCACTGACTCCAGAGTAGAGAGTACTATGATAATCATTGCCTGCTTTGAACAGATATTAATTATCAATATCTGTGGCTCCAGGTAGAGAGCTATTATACAAGTATTAATAAAATATGTCTGTGGCTCTGGGCAGAGAGCCAAACAGAAAAATGGTATAGATTGCTTAACCAGCCACAGGAGGCTCATATTCTGTGTAATGTGGGCTCCATGAAAATCTTGAGTGTTTTATACTGCTTGGCAAAATAGGAAAGACCTAAGTATAGGCACATACAGTATCTTAGTTTACTTCTGTTGTTTTTTATTGCTTTGATTCTCAAAATGGGTGTGATTTTGAGTTTTGTGGTTACATTATCCCTCTGGGAGATAGGTCAGAATAGTTTTTCTGGTTACTGGCTCAAGGATATGATATTTTGGAAGAAAGGTTCTGTTTTTGCATTCTTAGGAAAGGTGCTTAGTATCTGTATACCTTCTAGAGTAAGATGAATCATATTTGATAGAGGTAAACCACCAGAAAATTAGATTCCAGAGACTACAATTTTGTTTTGAGATTTATATATTACAGCATATACAGCCTTGGTGAATTCCCTCATCAGGCATGCTGAACTGACTTGCTTGAACTACTGATGTTCTAGACCTCCAGCTAAATCAGTTAAAACACAACTATCAGAGACTGATCAATCCTATTTCCCTACCTCCTCTTCCCTTCATAATATTTCAATGCCCATATTCAGCTTGAAGTTATGGAGTGTCATTGACCCAGTTCCCTGGGTTTTGAGGCTGGAGAGGGACATTAATAGGTTGTGTTTCTAGAGAATGTAGAAATGGTCATATTGGAATAGAGAGGAATAGCTAGAATTAATTGCATAACCATAATTTCATTTGTTAGAAATCTCTTTAATTGTTCCTAAGCTGAAGTCATAGTTTCTTAAATAGTACAAAATTTATTTTGATACAAAAATCAAGGGTTTCATTGATATAAATTTCTTCTATTGATATAAAATTTTGTAAGTACAAGGATTAGACCCAATTCTCCTATAACTGATTTTAATTTGATCTGAGATATTTAGCCTGTGAGTTTAGGGCCAAATAGCAAATTCATGGCTCTGAGTTAATTGTTAAAGTGTTTTCAAGATTTTAATTAGAAATACCTAAGCATAGTTAACAGATAACTATCCAGATTACTTTACATAGATATTTGGTCTTTAAAAACATCAAAAATCCACAAAATGTGACACTTAATGTTATTTATCCACTTGTTGTTGAGACTAGTCTGCTCCTGATAGCTTTCATTGTCTTGGATTCAAAGAAGAAATTGAGCATCTATGAGTTACTCTAGTTGTGGCAAGACAGTCACAATAATTGCCTCATTTCATTTACAGACTTAAGATTGTCCCAATAAAGGACACAATTACAAGTTAGGACAGCTTGGTTCTTCCGAGACACAATAAGCTATTCCTTAATATCCTGTTTCTCTAAGGTCTGTGAGATGATCCTGGGCCAGAAGCCTGAAGACTGATGAAGTAAGGGACTGTCCAGGTGATCAATAGTCTCTATAAATTGGCTAAGTTTTAGAAACGGTTAGGATTCCTATATAATTTTCAGTTAATATCAGTCATTCCTAGATTTATGATGGGTTTGAGGACTTATAGTCTCATAGCCAACTCAGGCTATTTACTTTGAGAGAACAGATTTGAGAGGATGGTTTTCAGATGGCATTATATTTGAAGCCAGTACGTAAGCCAGGTGTAGAATTATAATCTTTTAAGTTACAATAGAGGAAAGTATCCAACTTTATTGGCAAAAATGTTGGACTAGTTGTGAGGTTTATCTTACAAAATATAAATTACAAAATAGTTATAGCTGTGCTCAATTTATATTTTGAGAGAAAGGTTTTTTTGTTTTTTGTTTTTGTCTTTATTTATTTAATTAAACAGAAAGGGTGATATGTTGCAGAATTTTCCCTATCCAATTACATTAGGGCAGCGGCGGGTCTGTAATTAGACAAGGGAAAGGAAGGCAGAGCTAAGAGTTGCAGAGACAGAGAGCATCTTAAGGGAGGGGAGAGAGAAAGAGAGAGGAGAATGGAGGTTCATATGATGATTTCATAAGGTTAAAATAATTGAGATAAAGCTTTTATCATTATCAATTGGCTCTAAAATTATTATATTGGCATCTTGTAAATTGTGATTTTATTGATACATAAATCTGATTGGTTACCTACAAGTTTAAAGAGTTTTAATTCTACCAGGTAATTAGGTGATGTGATGGTTGACCATGGGTGCATAGGGCATAGCGTGGAAGCGATAGGCGCTCTGGGGCCCCCGCTGGAGAGATGGTAGGCAGAGGGAGATGGCCCAGAAGGAGCCCTGTGGCCCACTGGGGCTGAGAGTTGGTGGTCCAAGAGACCACATAAGTGAGATCACCTGTCTTGAATCCTGTAGCCCACCAGTTGCTGGCACTAGCACGGGAACATGCTGGCTCACATTTTGTAATATTTCCCACAACATTAGTTTATGATTTAAGAAAAAGATCTTAGCTTCTTCTAGATGTCTCCTAGCACCTTCCATAAAAACAATCAAGAACTGCCAGGTATAAGAGCACCAAGTATCATTGTGGTAGAGAAGGCAGAAAGGTTGTAAGGGTCAGATAGAGGAAATCTATAGGGAAGAATTTGTCAGACATGACAGGGTTCATGAGCACATAAACTCACAGAGGCAAGTACCAGATCAAGCCAGACAAAATCCCAGCATAGATGGGGGACAGAATCACATCTCACTCCAAGCTAGAAGCTATTACCAGTTGATGGCTGCTGGAAAGAGTTAGGTTTGTTTGTTTGATTTGTTTCAGATATTTGGTCCTGATAGGCTGCCTATGTTATGGTAGATGGCCCTGTTGATATGCATACAGGTAGCATTAAGCAAACTCTGTGGGCTAAAAAACAAAAAAAGAAATAAAGTTGGGAGAAAAAATTGTTGGAGAGACAGAAAGAAGGAGTTCCAGGGTGAAGAAATTGGTGCTAGACTTGATCAAAGCACATGATATGTATGTTTGATAGTAATGTTTTTTTAAAAAATAAACAAAGGTAACAAAAAATAGTAAAAGCTTCAAAATGAACTTTCTCTTTCATTCATAAGTAATCAAATATAATTTTCATCTTGTCTGATTTCCTCTCAACATCATTTCTACATTTCTGATACTCTCATATTGTTCAAGTCCACACACTTTAGGAATATATTATGGATAGAGTGTATCTATTTTTCTCTCATGAAAAAAATTAACTTATTCATCTATTGTTTTTCAATATTATGGTTCTGTGAATATATCCAGGCATGATTCCTTGAGAGTTCAGTAATTGTTCTGTGAAAGATATACATCTCATAGTTACATCTGGTGATCTACGGGTGGAATGTAATAATCCAATCTGCCACATTTTCAGATATGGATCAATGCATCAAGTGTCCTGAAGATCAATATCCAAATAAGCAGAGGAATCAGTGTCTCTCTAAAATTACCACATTTTTGTCCCATGAAGATATTCTGGGAGCTGTTTTGTTCTCCTTGGCCATTAGTTTATCTGCCTTTACAGGTATAATTTTAGGATTATTTATCCTCTATCGGGACACACCCATCGTCAGAGCAAATAACAGAAATCTCAGTTATCTCCTCCTCGTTTCTCTAATGCTCTGTTTCTTTTGCTCATTAACATTCATTGGCCAACCTAGCACAGTCACTTGTGTCTTGAGACAAATGATGTTTGGGGTTGTATTTTCCATTGCCGTTTCTGCTATCTTGGCAAAAACCTTCATTGTGATTGTGGCCTTCAAAGCCATCAGACCAGGAAGCACCTTAGGAATGTGGATGGTGACCCAACTTTCAAATGCTATAGTTTTCTGTGGTTCCATCATTCAAGTGTGTATCTGTGCAGTCTGGTTGGGAACCTATCCCCCTTTCCCTGATATGGACATGCAGTCAGAGTTTGGGCAAATCATCCTATGGTGTAATGAAGGATCCACCCTTGCATTCTATTGTGTTCTGGGATACTTGGGCTTTCTGGCCAGTCTCAGCTTGCTTATTGCTTTTCTGGCTAGAAGGCTACCTGACAGCTTCAATGAGGCAAAAACAATCACATTCAGCATGCTGGTTTTCTGCACTGTGTGGATTTCTTTCATACCCACTTACCTGAGCTCCAAAGGCAAAACCATGGTGGCTGTGGAAATTCTCTCAATTCTGGCCTCCAGTGCTGGCTTACTGCTCTGTATATTTCTTCCCAAATGCTATGTGATCCTGCTGAGGTCTGGTGGCCTTTCAAGAAAGAAGTTCTTTAAATGACTTTTTTTCTTTAGACAAAGAAATTTATTGTGATTTGTATAAAATGAACCATGTTGGAATATTCAAAAGAGTGGTATGAAGTCAATGCATTTCATCAGACAGTGGCATCTTCAATTTAATCATCTGTCCATGCAATCCTTAGAGCCAATTAGATATAGTCATCCAAGCCATCATTTTTGTGGAAATAAAAGTAACCTGTTTAAAAATATGCTTCCTCTCTGTTAGTCATATTCATTTTGACTCTTTATATACAATACCAATTAATTTCAAAGTATTCACAAGTTTTGTAACAGAAATTTCATTGCTTCTCAATTCTAAAGATCCTCATAAGCAAGTCAATTTAGTATGTAAGTTTCAGAGTCTTGGGAGGGTTTTTCTGTCTTCTCTGTGCTCAAGGGAAACAGCATGGATGAGAGCTTAGGAAGAGTCACAGTAGAAACACAGACATCTTTATCCTGAGAATATCCAACACATCAGTGGATAGAGAGTCTCCTGAGAGAGCATACAGCCTCCTTGGGAAGTGCTTTCCTCTATTAGAGTTTGGAGCTTCAACTTGCCTTCTCATAGTGAAAGCTGACATTATTTACACCTATTGAAATCTATTCTCAAGGAGGAAATGTATCTGATAGTAGATGTGGGCATGGAAAAGAGGTATAAGGCCAGGGATTCAACAGGACATAGAGAATCATAAAATCATGCATCCTAGACCACATAGCTTGCTATTTACTTTTCCCTAGCTAAGAACTTGTTTCCAACATGATTGCCAGATCATGCCCAGGGCAAACTCAAGTTGGAGCTTGCAACATTGGGAGGAATCACTGTTAAACCTTGCTCAAAAACCTGTGCAGAAATGACTTCGTGGCCAAAGTGGTTTGTTTATGTTTTAAAACAAGACTTACTTATGTCTTCCATAGTTTTTACTCCATAGTGTGTTTACACATTGTAATGTTGGATATGGTTCTATTGTACCATCCAAAAACATTTAAGATATTGCAAGTCTACTTTGTCTCTCAGTTATTGCTTATTGTTCACTTATGTAAGTTTACATATATTAGACTAAGTTGCTTTCATGTGGCTATAAAAACAGCATAGAGGTTTCCATTGGAATCTGGTTTGATATGAGTTTAATAAAGTTTGTTCAAAATATATTACTTTATTGGCATAGAAACTCTTGAGTTAAAAGTGTCTGAAACTAAGCACTCATGTGGTCTTATGTAAAAATGACAATCTTACCAAAAGCAATCTACTGATTCAGTGCAACCCTCATCAAAATTCCAACACAATTGTTTTATAGAAATTGTAAGAGGAATTCACAATTTCATATGGTAAAACAAAAGAAAGAAAAAAAAGAAAGAAGCAAAGAAGAAAGAAAAACTCATGATAGTTGAAAAAATTCTGAAGAAAAGAATTTCATGAGAATTTCCCAACCTTGACCTCAAGTTGTACAATAGAGAAATAGTGATAAGAACTGCATGATATTGGTACAGAAAAATGCATACTGATCAATGGAATTGAATCAAAGACCCAGAAATAAGACCACACATATATAGACACATGCTTTTTGTCAAAGAAGCAAAAAACATATAATGGAAAAAAGAAAGCATCTTCAATAAATGATGCTGGTTTAACTGGATGTCTACCTGTTGAGTGGTCAGAGTGCAAAGTTGAACAACCACGTTGGAAATCATTTGGTGTGTTCTTAGAGAACTAGGAATAGTTCTATCTCAAGACCCAACTATACCACTCTTGGGCATATACCCAAAAGGTATTTGACCATCAAATAAACATACTAGCTTAGCTATGTTTGTAGCAGCTTTATTTGTAACAGCCAGAGACTGAAAACAATTTAGACAGAAACTGAAGATACCATGTCTTGTAACCAAGAACTCCAGTGAAGCAATGGACACACCAACCCATCAACAAAACTTTCAACCCAAATTTATCCTGTCAACAAGAAATGCAGGCATGGGGGATAAAACAGAGACTGAGAGAATAGCCAAACAATAACCATCCCAACTTGAAATCTATTCCATGAACAAGCACAAGTCCTTGACACTGTTAATGATACTCTGTTGTGTTTGCAGACAAGAGTCTAGAAAGGCTTCCCTTTGAGAGACCCACCAAGAAGCTGACTCAAATAGATGCAGACACTGATAGCCAGTGGATGAAGATGGGAACTCTTATGGAAGAATAGGAAGAATGACTAAGAGGAAAGAACTCCAGTGGAACAATGGACACACCAACCCACCCACCTAAGAGGAAAGGAACTTCTCAGGAAAACCAGCAGAATCAACTAAACTGGACCCTTGGGTCTATCATAGATTAACCAACCAAAGACTATACATGGATGGTCCTAGGCCTCACTACACATATGTTGCAGATGTGCAGCTTGGTCTTTATATTGGTCTTAAACAACTGGAAATTGGCTATCCCAGAAGCCATTGCCTGTTTGTAGGATATGTTCTGGCTGGACTGCTTTGTCTAGCCTCAGAAGAGCCTAGCAGCAGAGGCTTAAAGAGCCAGGGTGAGGGAGTACCCAGAGGTGCCCCCACCCATACTGAAGAGAAAGGAAGTGGGGACTGGGGGAAGGATAGTGGTAAGGAGTGACTTGGAGGGGGCAGTGAGTAGAATCTAAAGTGAATAACCAAAAATAAATAAAGAAAAATATTGCCATGTAATTGTACTTCATTTCTGTTAAACTATTTTCCACAATACAAATAATCAGCTAAACTGTTGTAGAGACCACAGTTAATTTTAAAACATGAAGGGAAATGTCAATTTGTATACCTTCAATCACTATATCTTTACATATAACTTTCACGATATTTCGTATGTTTGGAAAATTTTGTTTATTTTCAATAATTTAAATGCTAGTAGAAAATGTTATTTTACTGCTATATTAACCCAGACTTCCTTCCTGAGATAACAAGAGCACCCTATGTAGAGGTCAAATCTGCTTCATGTGATCACCCAGTCTTAAATGTAAAAGAAGTCTTTTTTTCTCTCTGCTATCTTTCCAGTTAGTTTTCCTGCCTGCATCAGGATGTAAGAATCAGGTAATCTAAAGTTCATGGTTGAAATTAATTCTCAACTTTTATCCAATGTTTCAGTCTCCATAATTTTGAATCCAGTGAATTTACTAAGTCAGAATTTAGTGAATGTATACAGTGGTCAGGCAATATTTTCACAACTTTGACAAGCATGTAACTGAAGAAAGTAAATACAGTTAGGAAAAGGACACATTGCACTTACAGGGAAACACTCTTCTACTGTTCATAATGTCAAAGTTTGTTCTTGAAGCAATGATGTACTTCTATGGCTGAATATACTACATAAACAAAACAAAGAGAGAGAGACAAAAACAGGAGAGCCACACAAGTCGTGTGTGACTTTCTATATTGTAGGCCATCAGAGTCTAAGAAAATTCTGTTTGTTTCTCTTTCTTTCCCTCACCCCCTCCTCCACTGCTTCCTTCCCCCTCTTCTGTGTGTAGTGCTGGTCTAACTGGTAGCCTGCATGTTGAAGAATGAAAGCTGATCAATTTTTATCTCCTTGTACAAAGCTCAAGTCCAAGTGGATCAAGGACCTCCACATAAAACCATATATATTGAATCTAATGAAAGAGAAAGTGGGAAATTTTCCTGAATAGAACACTAATGCCTCAGGCTCTAAGATCAACAGTTGACAAAGAAGACCTCATGAAACTGAAAGGCATCTGTAAGGCAAGGGACATTGTGAATAGGACAAGGGACAACCTACAGATTGGGAAAAGATCTTTACTAACCCTTCATCTTATAGAGGGCTAATATCCAAATACAAATTACTCAAAATGTTAGGCCTTATAAAACCAAATAAGCCAATTAAATATGAGTTACCAGTTAAGCAGAGAGTTCTCAACTGATGAATCTCGAATGAGTGTGAGACACCTAAAGAAATGGTCAACATCTTTTAGCCATCATGGAAAAGCAAATAAAAATGACCCTGAGATTCATCCTCATACCACTCAGAATGGCTAAGATCAAAAACTCAGTTGACAGTAGATGCTGGAAAGGATGTGGAGCAAGATAAATACCCCTTCATTGCTGGTGAGTTTAAAAACTGGTACAACCACTTTGAAAACCAAGCTGGCAGTTCCTTAGAAAGTTGGAAATAATTGTACCTGAAGAGTGAGCTATACCACACCTGAACATATTCCCAAAAGATACTCCAACATATATCAAAGACACATGCTCCACTATGTTCATAGCAGCTGTTAACACAATAGCCAGAAGCTGGACATAACCGTTATGTCCCTCAACAGAAGATCGGATACAGAAAAATGTGGTACATTTACACCACAAAATACTACCCAGCTATTAAAAATGGGGACACCACAAACTTTGCAATCAAATAGATAGAACTAGAAAATATCCTGTGTGAGATAACCCATACCACAAAGGACATATATGGTATGTACTCACTGATAAGTGGGTATTATCCAAAAAGTACAGAATACCTACAATATACTCAAAGACCATATGAAGCTTGAGAATAAGGAAGGTCCAAGTGTGGACACTTCAATCCACTTACAAAAGGGAACAAAATAATCCAAGTAGGCAGAGGGAGATAGAGAAGGCCCTTGGTGGGAGACAGGGAGTGGAGGGGAGGAAAAAGTGTTTGGCAGTTCATGTATGGGGAGAGACAGGAGAGAAGCCCAGAGGACCAGGAGATTGAATAGTAATATGCAGCAGTGTGGGGTGGGAAATAGGGAGGAAGTGCTAGAATATTCAGAACTCCAAGAAAGAGAGAGTCTTCCAGGACCCAGTAGAGATGACTTTAGCAGAAATGCCCAACAGCAGGGAGATAAAACCTGTAGAGACCACTTCCAGTAGATAGGCGTGGCTACCAGTTGAGGGATGGGGCCACTCACCCATCTTCAAAATTTTCAACCTGGAATTGTTCCTGTCTAAAGGAAATGCAGAGACAAAAAATGGAGCAGAGACTGAAGGAAAGGCCAACCATAGCCTGCCCCACCTTGAGATCCATCCCAGGAAAAGACACCAAACCCAGATACTATTGCTGATACCAAGATGTGCTTGCAGACAGGAGCCTGGCATGACTGTCCTCTGACAGGCTCTGTTAGCATATGCCTGAGATAGAAGCAGAAACTTACAGCCAATCATTGAAGTGAACCTGTCTACCTCAATGGAAGAATTAGTGGAAGGACTAAAGAAGCTGAAAGGGATTGTCACCTCATAGGAAAAACAAAAGTATGAACTAATCAGACCCCTGAGAGCTTGCAGGGACTAAGCCACCAACCAAATAGTACACATGGGCTTGTCCCTGGTCCCAGCTACGTATGTAACAGAGGACTGACATGTCAGGCCTCAGTGGGAGGGGATGCACTTAGTCCTGTGGAGGCTTGATGCCCCATAGAATTTGGATGTTAGAGGGACGCAGTTGGAATGGGTGGATGGGGGAGAACCCTTTTAGAGGCAAAAGGGACTGGGTAGAAGGTAGGGGGCTCATGAAGGGGGGAACTGGAAGGGGGACAACATTTGAAATATAAATAAATAAATAAATGAATAAATAAATAAATAAATAAATAAATGATTGAACTAGAAAACATCATTTTGTGTGAGATGATCCAGAACCAGAAATACAAATGTACTATGATATAACTTTTTGTGGATCTTAGCTGTAAAGTAAAGGATAACCATGCTGCACTCCGCAGACACAAAAAAGTAAGCTGAGTTTAAGGTGTGATTTCCTCATGTTCTAAGCAACAAAGCCTCAGTACACACTCTTACCTGCAGGTGCTTACTCTCTTAAGGGCTTTGATGAAGTGGATTTTCCCTGTGAATGGATTTAATATGATTTGAAACAATCAAATTATATAACTATTTGCACATCTAAATTTGTTATTATAAATATGTATTTTTCCACATCAAAAAATGTTAACAGGTAGGTTTGGTGATGCACGCATGTAACTTCAACTAATCAGAAGATTGTGACACAAATTCAAGAACAACCTGGGAAACTTAATTCTTTAAAGATTTATAAAGGCTAAGGATGTGACACTATGGTAGAGTACTTGCCCAGCATGCACTGCACTCTGGGTTCAGTCTCCTACTGTGCCCTCACCAAAAATGAATGAATGAATGAGTAAAATAAAAAATTAACAAATTAGACACCATGAACAATAGACATTTTTAAAAACTTAATCTTTTCCCTTGATTTACTTTCTTTGATGTAGTAGATTTGAAATAATGCCAGTGCTTGAAAAAAAGCTGTGTGAATTAAAATTTATATTTAATTTTCAATTTTCAAAATGTATATGTATCTCAAAACATTCTATTCAGAAACTTATACAATATAAGATGTTAAAACTACATATGTTGCCAGGCAGTGGTGGCACACGCCTTTAACCCCAGCACTTGGGAAGCAAAGACAGGTGGATTTCTGAGTTTGAGGCCAGCCTGGTCTACAGCATGAGTTCCAGGACAGCCAAAGCTATACAGAGACACCTGGTCTCAAAAAAAAAAAAAAAAAAAAAAAAAAAAAAACCACCTACATATGTTAATAATTTACCCTATGGAATAATCAGAAGTAATTTTTCTAATGTAAGATTTTGTCTTGGTCATGTAGAAATATGCTAGAAAGAAACGTATGTTAAAAGATTATGACTCCAGCCCTGCTTGCCTACTGAACCCTTTGATGCCATCTGTCAAATGATGCTTCATGACTTAATTATGTTTCCCCTGGTTAGTCTCTTTTTACCTTGGGACCTTGAGGAGTCTCAACTGGCTGAGTGTAAACACACCACAGGTGTTCTAGAGGACTTTACACTTGTTCTTAATTGTGTGTTTTCCTGCTGAGAATAAGGATTTTTAGGTGACAAGTGAGAAGTTCCTGAGCCCTTGGGGACTCACAGTGATCCTGTGAAGGGGACATAATGGAGGGCTAAGTAGGTGCAAAAGCAGATTGTATGAGGGAGTGTTTGGATGCTGGTGGGGCTGAATCAGGATGAAACAATGCTTTATAAACTAGATCGACATGGACCAGACAGCCACATATTTTATCAGTTTGTTGATGTGCTATTGGGGTTGATTAGTCCAAGATTCTCAACTCAACAGATATCTGGGTTTTATCAATTATTTATCAGTGTTAGTAAATACTCATTGTTTTCGCTTTACTGATTGTTATTGTATTCCAGGAACAAATTTCTTGTTTCTCCTTAAGTACACCTGCTTCTCTTGGCTACTATCAAGATGGGAATTTTGTTATTGGAGGACTCTTTTCCCTTAGAGTGACTGTTTCAGACATTATAAGTGGATTTGGCATTGAAGATCCAATCGATATAATGGATACTGTTTATTTGTATTTGGCTTCTCTCTTTAAAAAAATAGTTTCATGATTTCATACATGTATAAAATATATGTTGATTACACCCACTTCTACTGTGTCCCCTACAATGTCTTATGTCTTCAGCTTCATGGGGTCTGTCTGTCTGTCTGTCTGTCTGCCTATCTGTTTCTCACACACAAACACTCAGACACACACAAACACACACATACACACACACACACACACACACACACACACTTTTATCTACTGAGTTCATTTAGGCATGCCAGTTCTGCAGGAGTATAGGATATCATCTAGAGTGTAGGCAAGCTACCAGGTCAAACCTCCTAAAGAAACTGACTGTCCCTTCCCCAGTAGCCACCAAATGCCCTTAGCTACTCAGCCATGACTTGGCTCTCTGTGTGTCTCTCCCCTACTCATGCTGAATTTTCTTAAATGTGTAAGAAGGTGTTGAAAGCACTTTGCAGTTGAAAACAATTTTTCTTTGTTCTTATTTAGTGTATTGTATTGAGAACACTATACTTTTCCTGCTTAAATTGACTTGACACTACTTTTGAATGGCTATGCCTGATTAAGCACTATGTATTTTCCTGAGGTTTTACCCTACTTTTGAAAACCACATACAGTTTCAATGTTTGCTATTTCCCATATTCTTTACTCCTCCATTTTACATTCTCAGACAGAAGTTGCACAGTAAAAAGTGAAAATTGTACATCTGATAGTATGTGATGGTGGTACAAACCTTTAGTCCCAGAACTTGAGAAGCAGAGGAAGGTAGATCTCCGTGAGCCTAGTTTAACCTAGGCTACCTAGGGAGTTTCAGTACAGCCTTGTCTGAATAGCGAGATTCTGCATCAAAAATACTTCAAAAAAAATTGTGAATTTGACAATGAATTGTACTATGAATCTGCATTTTTATGACTAACTTTTCAATATTTTAATACAGAATGTCCTATTGTTTCTTGGAATATCATGTATATTCTTTATATGACTTAGGTTGTTATGAATAAGAATCCAGAATTTGAGAGGGAGCTCAGGAAGAACTGTATGGAGAAAAGAGAGGGAGGTAAAGGATGTAATTATATTTTAATTAAAAGTTAAATTTAAAAAGATCATAAAAATGTCTTTCCAATTATTCCTCCTAGGGATCTCACTAAACATTATCAGCACATTTCAGCAATGTTTTTTTGCTATAGAAAAGATCAACAAGGACCCAAATATTCTATTCAACATGTCCCTGGGATTCTATCTCTTCAATGTTGACTTTATTGAGACGAAGGCCATGGTAAGTTCCATGGCTTTGATCTCAGGAGAGAGCCCCCCAATCCCTAACTACAGCTGCCGGCCTGAGAAGACTGACAAGCTGGTTGCAGTGATAGGAGGCATTTCAACACCAATATCAATTCTGATCTCCCGAGTTCTAAGTCTCTACAATGTCCAGCAAGGAACACAAAGAATCCTGATTCTTTAGGTTAAACATAGTAACATAGTAATAAATGCTAATTAATTCAGTTATTACTTATTGATGAGGTATGAGACTGCTTAATGATTTACTATTTAGTTATCATTTTTAACTCTGAAGTATAAGATGAAATCATGTTGATATAATAAACTTAATTTCAAAATTGAAAACTAGGCAAATGGAAAGCCCAGGCCCCATGAGTCGCAGGGGAGTCTCAGGACGGCAGGGACAGGATCCTCTCAGCTTCTGAGTGACAGAGGTGGGTCAGCGACCCTCTCTGCCCCTTCCCTGCAAGTAGAGGGCCTGCATCCAGGCAGTGCTTAATCAAGGGATTCAGGAGAGATCTGCCATTTTCTCTCAAGTGACTTTCTAAGGCGAGACCAGCGGGGAGGCACAGGCCTTACAAGTCACAAGGGAGTAGCAGGGCTGCAGGGACAGGAGAAGCTGTAGTCAGAGACACTAAGAACATCGAACACCAGAGATCAAGAGATGGCGAAAGGCAAATGCAAGAATCCTACTAACAGAAACCAAGAGTGCTTGGCTTCATCAGAACCTAGTACTCCCACCACAGCAAGTCCTGGTTATCCCAAAACACTGGAAAAGCA
The DNA here is from genome assembly GCA_019843815.1 of Montemys delectorum. NCBI lineage: Eukaryota > Metazoa > Chordata > Mammalia > Rodentia > Muridae > Montemys > Montemys delectorum. Next base: position 37,029 of record JADRCD010203125.1, read on the forward strand.
AGATTTGGATCTAATATCATATCTCACAATGCTGATAGAGGAACTTAAGAAGGACATGAATAACTCCCTTAAAGAAATACAGGAGAACACAGATAAAGAGGTATAAGCCCTTAAAGAGGAAACAAAAAAATCCCATAAAGAATTACAAGAGATCACAAGTAAACAAGTAGAAGCACTTAAAGAGCAAACTCAAAAATCCCTTAAGGAATTGCAGGAAAACACAAACAAACAGGTGAAGGAATTGAGTAAAACCACCCAGGACCTAAAAATGGAAGTAGAAACAATAAAGAAATCACACAAAGAGACAACTCAGGAGTTAGAAATCTTAGGAAAGAAGTCAGGAAACATAGATGCAAGCATCACCAACAGAATACAAGAGATAGAAGAGAAAATCTCAGGGGCAGAAGATAACATAGACAACACTGACAGAACTGTCAAAGAAAATGTAAAATGCAAAAAGACCCTAACCCAAAACATCCAGGAAATCCAGGGCGCAATGAGAAGACCAAACCTAAGGATAATAGGTATAGAAGAGAGTGAAGACCTCCAACTTAAAGGGCCAGTAAATATCTTCAACAAAATTATAGAAGAAAACTTCCCTAACCTAAAGAAAGAGATGCCCATGAACATACAAGAAGCCTATAGAACTCCAAATAGACTGGACCAGAAAAGAAATTCCTCCTGCCACATAATAGTCAAAACAACAAATGCACTAAACAAAGAATGAATTTTAAAAGCAGTAAGGAAAAAAGGTGAAGTAATATATAAAGACAGGCCTATCAGAATTACACGAGACTTCTCACCAGAAACTATGAAAGCTAAAAGATCCTGGGCAGATGTCATACACACCCCACAAGAACACAAATGCCAGCCCAGGCTACTATATCCAGCAAAACTCTCAATTACCATAGATGGAGAAAACAAGATATTCCATGACAAAACAAAATTTACACAATATCTTTCCACAAATCCAGCCCTACAAAGGATAATAGATGGAAAACATCAGCATAAGGAGCAAAACTACACCCCAGAAGAAGCAAGAAGGTAATCTTTCAACAAATTCACACAAACCTAATTCCACCTCTTACAACAAAAACAACAGGAATGTGACAATTACTTTTTCTTAATATATTACTATGAAAATAAATATTACCAACATATTCTAATTGATTGAAATCCATTAATATGAGGAATTAGAAATTTGTTGATTGTCATCCAATGGTCTCTCTAATTTGGTAATTGGAGAAATAGGTCCAACATTGTATAATCTATATACACTTTCAGCTTGTTTGTTTGTGACAGTGTCTTGCTGGGTACAACATAAGGGTCTTGAAATCTTGCTTCTCCTATCTCAGCCTCTCTATTAGTAGGATTGTTTATTTCATGTCTTTACACTATACTATGGTTTTCAGAACAGCTTATATATTTCAAAAGTAGTTATATACCCAAAAGAAAAATAGACAATTAAATTGGGAAGGGGCTTGTAAAAGAACAACAAAGAGTTATACTGAATGCTTTGCCTGACATTTGTAATTCTTGTATCAAGTTTGAAGAAGAGAACTTTATAAGTTACTCTTTCTTTGAGATGAATGCCTTTTCAAATTATCACAGCTAATGAACCAAATTCTTACCTTCACCCAATGTCCGTGCCACCCTCCAAGCAGAACCATTGTTCATTGAAACAGTTGGTGAATGACTTTATGGATAGACCATCTTAATACACACACCATTTCTTAAATGAATGGTGTTCTCTGTGACCTGAGAAAAAAGTCACTCACTCAAGTCAAATAGCTTTGACCATAGCAGGAAGTCTGTATCCAAAAACCGAGCCTACAATTCATTTCTTGGTGCAGCAGAACTATCAACTCTCAGCTTAGCTATAATGGAGGTAAAATCCTTTGGTGATGTGAGGGTCATTGAAGTATAGCCTTATTAAAATGAAATCCAGTGTCTAAAAATTGTTCTTATTTTGGGCTTGTACCACAGTAATAGCCAAGATTTTAAACTCTACTAAATACAAAACAAACAAAAAGACTTTATATATTTATGTTCATTAGGAAAATACCAGTAGTGATGTATTTTGAAGTATACAGTTAATATGTTTAGAGTTATTTAAAATTTATATTGAGAAAAATGCATTTTCACTATTGCTGTAGATGAGCATCTACATAAGACTGTTAAATTGATTATTGTTTTATATCAAACAACTTTTATAATACTTATTTGTATTGTTATAATATTTATAAATTTTAAGGAATATGACAAAAAAGATATTGTAGGTATTGAAGGGGGGTCTCTGGGAGGAGTGGGGGTACAAAAGGGAAACAAGAATGTGATTTAATTCTATTTACTTAAAATATGTTTTTAAATGTTAACAAATTCAGATAAGTTTAAATCATGTAACTTTTCTCATCATAATCCAATAAAAGTTAAAAAAAATAAAATAAAATTGAAAACTATAAATAAAATTAACGACAGCCTGTATTCTTAGAAGAAATTTCAAAAAAAAAATCTTCTTTTGCCATTTGCCATGGCTCATATTGTCTTTCTTTCATATACAGTTTTAGAGCATCATAAAGCATCAGGACTATAATAGTTCTACTCACATATCTTTATTGTAACTAATGGGGACATATTCCTGATTATTTTACTGTGGTATCGCTCAGATTCCCACATAACATTTATTTTTACAAAGAATGGTGCATCAGACTTATCCTGGCTGTCTGTTTAGGCTGTTTGTAATTTTTCTCTGTTGACAGGAAAGTTTTTATTTTTGTCTTTGTTTAAAAATCTTTTTTTCAGGTAGGAGGGTGTTTCGAGACAGGGTTTTCTACATAGTCCTGGCTGTCCTGGAACTCACTCTGTAGACCAGGCTGGCCTTGAACTCAGAAATCTGCCTGCCTCTGCCTCCTAAGTGTTGGGATTAAAGGCATGTACCACCACTGTCCAGCCAATAATGATTTCTTATAAACAATGCTAGAGAGGTAGCATTTATAAGTCAATTGCATCTTAATTAGTAATCAAATTGGAAAGGGCCATTTAAAAATATATTAGTTTGCACATAATAGTGATTCAATGCCTAGTGTTTCCTACTATTCTCAGTGAAGTAACGTAAACCTTAGTAAAATTAATAAAGCTGCCATGTTGATTCATTTTTATTATTAATTTTTCTTCTATTTGTTTATTTTTGAGACAGGTTCTTACTATGCCAACTTTTGTGTTCTTGACTTTCCTGTGTAGCCCAGGACAACCTCAAGAGATCCTCCTGCTTTTGCTTGGCCAGGGCTAGTATTAAAGCCATGCATCATCAGCCCTGGCAGATTTTTATTTTTTTATGAGATTTTATGAGTTAATTTTAAAAAATATTTATTTTATTTACATTTCAAATGTTGCCCCCCTTCCCAGTTTTACTTCTCCAACCCCTCCATTCCATCCCCTTCCCTTTTGCCTCTAAGAGGGTACTTTCCCAACCACCCCACTGGCCTCACCCCACTAGCATCCCCCTTTGCTACAGTAACAAGCCTCCACAGGACCAAGTGCCTCCCCTCCCTTTGGTGTCAGATAAGGCAGTCCTCTGCTCCGTATGTAGCAGGAGCTATGGGCCTACCCATGTATACTCTCTGGTTGGTGGTTTATTGCATGGGGAACTCCGAGGGATCCAGTTTGGTGATATTGTTCTTCCTATGGGTTGCAATCTCCTTCAGCTCCTTCCATCCTCCCCCTAACTCTTCTACTGAGGTCTCCAGGATCAGTCCAATGGTTAGCTGTATCTGCATCTGTCTTAGTCAGGTGCCTGCAGATCCTCTCAGAGGACAATGGTACTACCTCCTGTCTGCAAGCACTTCTTGGCATCAGCATAGTGTTGAGGTTTTGTGTAGGTGTATGGGATGGATGTCAAGGTGGGGCAGCCTTTGGATGCCTTTCCTTCAGTGTCCAATCAATTTTTTGTCCCTGCATTCTTTTAGACAGGAACAATTCTTTGTTAAAAATTTTGAGATGCATGAGTGGTCCCATTCCTGAGCTGATGGCCACGCCTACCTTCTGGAGGTGGTCTCTTCAGGTTCTGTCTCCCCTGTGTTGTGTTTTGTGGCTAATGTCATCACAATTGGGTCCTCAGAGCCTCTCCTATCCCTAGTATCTGTGACTGTCTAGTGGTTTCTCTCTACCCACCTTGCTCCATACCAGGCAGTATTCTGAGGTTTGGGGCTAATACCCACTTATTAGTAAGTGTATACCATGTGTGTCCTTTGGGACATACGTGAGCATTACCTCACCTACCTTTGAGTGAGCATTATCTCACTCAAATGATATTTTCTAGTTCTATCCATTTGCTTGCAAAATTTCATGAAGTCATCATTTTTAATAGCTGAATAGTCTTTTACTGTGTAAATGTACCACATTCTCTGTATCCATTCTTCCATTGAGAGACATCAGGATTCTTTCCAGCTTCTGGCTATTATGAGGAAGGCTAATATGAACATAGTGGAGCACGTGTCCTTGTTATATGTTGGAGCAGTTTTTGGGTATATGCCCAGTAGTGGTAAATTTGAATCTTCAGGAATTTTATTTCTTCTTTTAAGTATGTTACTTTTGATATATATAATTATTTATAAGAAATGTGTATATAATTGTACTTGGCTCATTTTTGTCACAGTTTAATTTACATTTCAAAGGGAACCCCTTTCTGGACTCCCTCCCAGAGTTCTTAACTCATCCCCACTACCCTTTGCTTCTGACAGGGTGCTCCCCAACCCCCAACCTCCAAAAAACACCCTCAGCATCCCCTTTACCTGGGTCATCAAGTCTCTACAGGATTAGCCACATCCTTTCCCACTGAGGCCAGACAAGGCAGTTGTCTGCTACATATGTATTAGGGGGTCACAGACCAACCCATGTTGCTCTTTGGTTGGTGGCTTAGTCTCTGGAAGCTCCTAGGAATCTGGGGTAATTGATATTGTTGATCTTCCTATGGAGTTGCCATCCCCTTCAGCTCTTTCAGTCCTTTCCCCAGCTCTTCCATAAGGATCCCTGACCTCAGTCCAATGGTTGACTTTAAGTACCTGCATCCATCTCAGTCAGCTGCTGGCAGAGCCTCTCTTGATGGCAGACATGATAGAATCCTGCCTTCAGGCACAACATGGCATCACTAATAATGTTATGGTTTCTCTTCCACCTGAGGCTAGCAGGCTGCCTGTGGTCACTGATAGTTATACACATGGCCTAACACAACTTCAGTGTACTCATAACGTCCTGAAACATTTTGTCATCCTTTAGTAATCCCTCACACACATGTTAGGTCCAAGTGTGTGAACGAACACCTTGAGCAGCAGCCTATCTCTTGAAACTCTTAATTTCTGCTCTAGCAGTTTTCAAGTGTCAGGTCTTAAGTTGTGGTCTCTGATCCATTTGGAACTGATTTTTGCAGACTGAGTGCTTAATTCTTTTACACATGGCTATCCAGTTTTGTTAGCACTAGTTGTTAAACAGCTGCATTTTCTCCAGTAAATACTTTTTATATATCTGCCACATATTGGATAACTGTTCTATCTGTTCATATTTGAATCTTCTATTATGTTCTATTGGTTTCCATATCTATTTTTATGTCAGTGCCATGCAGTTTTGTGGCTATGGCCCGATAATATGTCTTGAAATCAGAATAGAAACTTTCAAGGTAAACTATTTTTTACCTCAAAGGGCATGAGACATAATTTATTATGATCCAAATATGAGTGACTCTATCTTAAGGCCATGAGTTCAAGTTGCCCTCAAATAATGTATTTCTACATGTAAGTGATGTTATGTATTTTTACAGTTACATAACAGCAACTGCAACAAAAATAACAACAACAAATCATAGATTAAGGTAATTTTCAAATATATTGGAAGGAAAACAATGTACACCTGTTGTAGCAAAAGGGGTAAAATTCAGGGAGAGATTTCAGAAGTTATTTGATGACATTCTTAGATTTTGGGGATGTTAGAAGCCAGTTGTATGTTATTAAGATTTTACCTGATTGTTGAAATGATATATATGCAATCAAACTCGGAGATGAGCATTTCATGGCTATTAAGACTAAAGATATCCCATGAATATTTGGTTCTAGATCTGCAAGATGTCAAAGCACCACAATCAAGAAGTTCAAATTATTCAACCATCCTTGTGTCTTTTAACAGAGATATGTCTTATTCATGTGGCCTGCAACTTACAATATACTTAAATATATAACCCTATGAGATATCTGTGAAATATATAGTTCTATATACTACAATATTTAGAAATACATAAAAACCTAATAGAAATGGAAACATAGCTTCAAATTAAGAATGCCTAGAGCACTTGGAGGGGATCTTCATTCAATTCTGAACACATACACTGAGAAGCTCACAAGTGCCTATACACCACCTCCTTGGCATCTAACACCTCTGGTCTTCTTGGGAAACTACACCTGAGTGCATGTACTGGTACACAAATACATGCATGCATGTATTCATATTTACAAATAAAAATAAGCCTAGCTGTGGAGGCAAAGGTAACCCACGGACTGAGCATAGTAAATCCCCCAAACACACCACGGCATCCCTGTGCTCCCAACCAAAGCACCAGGAGGCACAGCTTTCACACAAACCCAGCACCAAGCCTGCCTACGCCATCTTCACACTCCAAACCTAGCTCTGTTTATAAAACCCCTACATTAACAACAACAAAAAACAAACAAACAAACAAACAAACAACAACAAAGCATAAAAGTCGAGCAGTGGTGGCACATGCCTTTAATCCCAGCACTTGGGAGGCACAGGCAGGCAGATTTCTGAGTTCGAGGCCAGTCTGGTCTACAGAGTGAGTTTCAGGACAGCCAGGGCTATACAGAGAAACCCTGTCTGAGAAAACCAAAAACCAAAAACCAAACCAAAACAAAAAACCCTACATCAGTCCAGCCTGAGGTAGTTTAGAATGCAACACCAGATAAAATGCGAGGGGCAGAAATATATGCTTATGTGGGGTCATAACACACACACACACACACACACACACACACACACACACACACACCAAGGCAGTATGTGCCCTCACAAACCCACTAGTCTTATATAAATGCTCTCAACTAAAATGCCACTGAAATTTAGGAAGTAGAATTTAAAGATCAATCACAAACTTCATCAAATAATGGAGGGAATTTAAAGAAGAAATGAACAAAAAGCTCAATAATCTTCAAGGCAATAGGAATAAAATACCTGAGTTATGTTTATAGAAACACAAAGTGCAGCTGAATCAAATGATAAACTCAATGCCAGATTTCAAAACTGAATTCAGAAAAGAGATAGACTTATAGAAGAGAATTCAAAATTAAATGAAGATGGAATTCGAAAACCTATCAATTATTTTAGTAAACTTGGGTAAAGCCTTACAAGTCAAATTGATAAAGATGAAGATAGAATATCAGGACTTAAAGGTAAGATAGAAGAACTGGGCCACTCAAGCCAAGAACACAGAACATGTATACACAAAATACAAAACTCGAAAGAAACATCATTAAAGACAATCTTCAAATTATAGGCACAGAGGAAGAATAATTCCAGTTCACTAGCATAGACCAGGTTTTTAACAAAATAATAGAAAAGAATTCTCCCAAATAGAGAAATACCAAACTATATATGTCCAAGAAGAACACTGATTATACAGGACCAGAGAAGAACCTTCACAAGGCATATTACAGCTAAACATCAAATGTGTAGAATAGAGAGGGTACTGATGGCAACAACAGCAACAACAGCAATAACAAACACCCACAGAAAACACGTAAAGGAAAACCAATTTCTCAATGAAAAATTTAAAAGCCAGAGAAGCCTGGAACAAAATACCTCAAGTGCTCTGATGTTCTGCTATACTCATAGGTCGGTGCCTAGCCCAGCCTTCATCAGAGAGGCTGCCTCCAGCAGCTGACAGGATCAGATACAGAAACCCAGAGCCAAACATTAGGAGGAGAGAGAGAGAGAGAGAGACCCCAGGTTAGAAGTCTCCATTGGGTCCCTCCTCTCAGAGGCTGAAGACACCAGGAGAACATGCCTGCAGAGTCACCTAAGCAGTGCTCACTGGGGCTCACAGAGGATGAGGCAGCAATCACAGAACATGCATGGGTTTGTGCTAGGTCCTCTGCATATATGTTATGGTTGTTGGTTTGGTGTTTTTGTGGGACTCTTGACTATGGGAGTGGGGGTGTCTCTGACTCTGTTGCCTGCTCTCGACACCTCTTTCCTCTTACTGGGTTGCCTCATCCAGCCTTGCTGTGAGGATTTATGTCTTATTCTATTTTCTTCTGTTGTACTGAGTTGTTGTCCTGGGAGGACTCCTCTTAGGAGACACAACAGGGGGTGTATCTGGGAGAGAAGGGAGGTGTGAAAGGTAAGTAGAAGGAAGAAGTGGAGGAAGGTGATTCTGTGGCTACAGTATATTGTGTGAGAGGATAATCATAAATATTTTTTTTGAATAAAGGAACCATGCATGCCAACCTAGATTACTGTACCCAACAAAACTGTCTAACATAGTTGAAGGAGAAAGACAGAAGGTTCCATGGTATAACCAGCAAAAAGAATTTATATCTACCAAATGAAATATATAGAAAATACTGGATTTAAGAAAGGGATTGGCATAGCTAAAACACAATAGAAAGAAATAATACAGGGAAGTGAATGGAACTAGAAAATGTTATATTGAGCAAGGACATCAAGACCCAGAGAGGCCAAAGCAACAAGTTTTCTCTCTTCCTTGTGCAAGTTAGCTCTGAATATATATTTGTGAGTTTTAACCTGGAGCCACAAGACCCAGGAAAGTAAAATTGAACTATATGATGCTGTAGAAGGAGGTTAGAGAGGTGGATGGAAGGATACAAGTGTTACAAAAGTGAGAAATAGAGTGAAAAGGTGTGTGTGTGTGTGTGTGTGTGTGTGTGTGTGTGTGTGTGTGTACTTGGCCTCTCTTTTATAATGCCTACATGAAATTTAAATGAAAATTGTGAGATGTGATAAATACTGAATTTTTTTTATTCATTAACAAGCCTTAACATAGGTAACATTGCTATGGAGGTATGGGAAGTTTCTGGGGATAAACAGATGTGAAAGATAAGCTCGTATCTTATTTGGGGTCCTGTTTAATGCAGGTCCACTACACACATGTGCAGGATCAGATCCAGGTTGAGTGTTGATAGTTACTTGAAGGCACTGTGCCACACACTGATGGATCTGCATTGACTTTTTCAGTGGGTTCACACACAGGAAGTTAATAAGATCTCAGAACATACCATTTCTGTGGGTTGATTAATAAATTCTAAGAATTTTTATATAAATGCCAGACATTTATTCTAATATCAATGCTAAATAGTACATAAGTATATAGGTATACAGAATTATATAGTGTATATGTATATAGTACATGATTAGTTCATTTTTTTAAAGATTTATTTATTTTTTAGGTATGTGAGTACACTATTACTGTCTTCAGACACACCAGGGGGCATCAGATCCTGTTACAGATGGCTGTGAGCCACCTTGTGGTTGCTGGGAATTGAATTCAGGACCTTTGGAAGAGCAGTCAGTGCTCTTAACCACTGAGTCATCTCTCCAGCCCTAGTTGAATTTTGTTATTAAATGTATTTATTCACTTTACAACCAAATATCAGCCCCTCCCCTCTTCCCAGTTCCCCCTCATGCAAGTCCTCTCCCCATTCCACCTTCTCCTTCTCTTGTGAGAAGGGGAAGCCACTCTCTGCATGTCAGTCCACCCCAAGAAGTACCCTGACTTCACTGTGGGTCTATGTACATATTTTCCCACTGCAGCCAGAAAAAGCTATACATTAGGGGCACACACAAGCAGGCAGGAAGGCATCAGACTCAGCAAGATCCCCTGGTCCAGTTGCTGAAAACCAAGCTGCTCGCCTACTACATATGTGCAGGAAGCCTAGGTCCAGCCCATGCTTCCTTTGGTTTGTGGTTTGGTCTCTGGGAACCAACCCCAATGCTCCAGGTTAGTTGACTCTGTTGTTCTCCCTATTGAGTCCCTATCTTCTTCAGGTCCCTCAATCTTTCTCCCAACTATTCCATATGATTCCCCAATATCCATCTAATGTTTGGCTATAATTTTCTGAATTTCTTTCTATTGTCTGCTGGGTGGAGCCTCTCAGAGGACAATTGTCCTAGGTTCCTGTCTGCAGTCATAATGAACTATCATTAATGGTGTCAGGAATTGGTTCTTGCCCATGGGATGGGTCTCAATTTGGAGCAGTCATTGGTTGCCCATTTCCTCAGTCTCTGTTCCATCTACGACCCTGCACATCTACGTTCTTAGCACATCCTTGGATCTTTAATTTCTTTCATCACCTACCAGAATGTAATAATTTTTTAATAATAATTACTACTCTAAGCAGGCCAAAAGAGAAGCTGAATAACTTTTTAGACAGTAAATTACTTTTTGTTTCATTTGGTGTCTTCACACTGGAGATAGGATCCAGGGCCTGTACAAGCCAGGCACACACTCAGCCACCAACCTATCCCAGCACAATTCCAGGCTCCTTTCAAAGGTTTGTTAAGTGGGACGACAAACAATAGTCATTATTCTAAAGCTGTGTGGGGTTGTTAACTGTTCTTGCCCTGGGAGATCTCTAAGGACTGGAGTCTCTATAGTGGAATATAGTGAGTAAAGTGTATCAGAAAAAGTAAGGGATGTGAATCTAAATTCTCCTTCTGTTTCATAATAGGAACAGAGAGACAGACCCTGGGCATACTCTATTCAGAAGGCATACAGCTTGGCAGGATTTCCAGGAAGGCTATACAGACAAAGTTGCCAGTCATCACATCCCACGTCAAGGCCCAGTACACTAGGATACAAACTCAGCAGACTCAGGAGAGCCACACTCAGCTGCACATCTAGATATGTTGCCTCTCAGAAGGTTACATAGCAGCCAAGTACAACCTGTACCCTTATGGAGCTCTGTGGTTGATAGACACTCCATTGAATAAAACTGATTTTCCCATTGCCTTCAGATATCAATTGCAACTGCTTTCTCAATTAAAGGGTGAAACTGAATGTCCAATTTTTGTTCTTAGTGCTAGGCCCCATCTGGCTAGAACCTGTATTGGTTTTGGGCATGTTGCCACAGTCTCTGTGAGCTCATGTGTGTGCACACCAGTCCCTTTTATCTGGAAGTCACTGTTTTCACTTGGAACCATCCCTCACCTTTGGCTCTCACAATCTTTCAGCTTCTGCACTACACAGATCCCTGACCTTCAAGGGAACAGGTTCGAGGAAGACAACCTATTTAGGATTGGGGACTCCAAAAAGACTAACAATTAATAAATGGATTTGATACCTAGAATCTTGTGGAAATTGTTGAAGTGGATTCCTACAGAGGCAGGCATAGTCCTTGTAAGAGAAACTTTCCAGCAGTAGGTAAAAAAAAAAAAAAAAAAAAAAAAAAAACAATCCCCAAACATGAGCATGGTCACAGGCAGGGACATGGGCATGGACACTGGCATGGTCACACCTGTTCTTCAGACTAAGAAACCCAGTCAAGGGGCAGACTCATGACTTCCAGCACCTCAAAACAAGAATGGGTAGAAATTTTCAAAAGAAACATTCCACGAGAGAGTTAGGCAAACAGGAAGATAGACATAGCAACAACTCACCACAATACACGTGTTTACATTCTCTGGGACACCGCACAAGCATCACTAGTATTTTCCGGATTGAAACTGGAGCCACAAACTACACCTTCCCATCAGAACCACTTGTCCCATAAGACAGCACAATGTGGTAGGCAATTTGAAACCACCCCACTATGAATAATATGCTGACTGGTGGTATAATGTTTGTTTATCTCTTTTGTTATTCTTGGCTTTTGTTTTTCATTTTTAATCTTCACTCATGCATAAATAATTTTTGTTTTAAATTTTATAATAAAATATAAGATAAATTAAAACATCGAAGTTGGACAAAACAAACCAACAGAAGGAAAAGAGCCCAAGAGAGGGCACAAGAATCCCAGACCGAGTTGGCATACTCATGAATCCCATAAAAATACTAAACTAGAAGCCATGATACATACACAGAGGATGTGGTTTTAACCCATGAAAGCCCTGTGCCTGCTTCTTCAGTCTCTGTGGGTTCATATGAACTTTGCTCAGTTGATTTCGATGGCTGGGTTTTTTTGGTGGTTTTCATCCCCTCTGGCTCTTACATTCTTTCTGCCTTCTCTTCTCAAGTGCTTCCTGAACTCTGAGGGGAGAGATTTGATAGAGACATCTCATGTAGGGCTGAGTGCTCCAAGGTCTCTCATTCTGTGTAATATATGGCTATGGGTCCCTGTGTTTGTTACCATCTGCTGCAGAAGGGAACATCTCTGATGATGGCTGAAAAGAGTATTAATATCAAGTATAACAGAATATAACAAGAAGTCATTTATTAGGTCGATTTGTTTGTTTAGACTAGTATTGTTAGTTTTTTTCCTTAGGTCCTAGGCCATCTAGTTTCACATTCTTGGTCACACAAGTAGTGTCAGCTATGGGTTCCATCTTGGGGAGTGGACCTTAAATCAAATCAGTTATTAGTTGGTTACTCCCACAAGTTTTGTGCCACTGTTCCCCTAGCATATATTACAGGTGGGACACTACTAAAGATCAAAAGGATTTGATGCCATTTTTGAGAATATGCCAAGAACTGCTTTATGTAGGCACCTACTTAACTTCTCCATGTTCAATGACTTGTGTGAGTGTTGTCTTCTGCACTGGGGCCTTGCTGTCAAAGTTTCTGCAGAACAACATATTGTCTGGGTAATAACCTAGTTTGTTTGGGAATTTGAGCTACACCTCACCCTGTAACCATGAAACATTCTGTAACAACACTCCAGAAATATTGCTTAACTGCTTTGTAAAATGCTAACCACCTGGTTTTGCTTCTGTAGCCAGGCTTGCTTGATCTCCCACCTTGTGGTTTTGCTCTATGAAAAGGGAACAAAAAACGGCTCAAGGTTGGTCTCATGAAACCCTCCTGAGGGTGAGACAGCTATTATGTGTGCAAAAGCAAAGATTCTTTTTATTATTTATTTTATTCATTTACATTTCAAATGAGGTCCCCCCCTCCACGAGCCTCTTTTGCCTCTAAAAGGGTGCTTCCCTACCCACCCACTCCTACCTCATCCCTCTAGCATCTACCTTTTCTGGGCCATTAAGCCTCCACAGTACTAAGTGCATTCCCTCCCACTGAGGCCTGACATGCTAGTCCTCTGTTACATATGTAGTGGAGATCATGGATCAGCCCATGTATACTCTTTCGTTGGTGGCTTAGTCCCTGTGAACTCTCAGTTGTCTGATTAGTTGATACTGTTGTCCTTTCTATGGGGTGACAAGCCCTTTCAGACCTTTCAATCCTTCCACTAACTTCCACTGGGGTGGCCGGGCTCAATTCAATGGTTGGCTGTAAGTATCTGCATCTGTCTCAGACAGGTGCTGTCAGAGGCTGTCAGAGGCTCTCAGAGGACAGCCATGCCAGGCTCCTGTCTTCAAGAACATCTTGGCATCAGCCATAGTGTCTGGGTTTGGGGTCTGTGCCTGGGATAAATCTCAACATGGGCAGTCTATAGTTGGCCTTTCCTTCAGTAACTGCTACAGTTTTTGTCCCTGCATTTCATTTAGTCAAGAACAATTATGGATTAAAACTTTTGAAGATATATGGGTGGCCCTATCCCTCAACTGGTAGCCATGTCTATCTACTAGAGGCAATCTCTACAAGTTCTATCTCCCGGCTGTTGAGAATTTTAGCTAATGTCGCCTCCATTGGGTCCTCAGAGCTTCCTTCATTCTTGGAGTCTTGAATGTTCTAGTGGTTCCTCTAGAACACTGCTGCATATTACTATTCAATCTCCTAACCCACTAGGCTTCTCTCCTGTCTTCCACCATACATGACCTGCCCCATCCCTTTTCCTCCTTTTCCCCCTCTCCTATCCAGATCCCTCCCTCCCTCTGCCTCCTGTGATTATTTTGTTCCCCCTTCTAAGTGGGATTGAATCATCCACAGTTGGCCCTTCCTTCTTGTTAAGCTTCATATGGTCTTTGAGTTTTATCAAAGGTATTCTGTACTTTTTGGCTAATATAAAATTGTCAGCGAGTATATACCCTGTATGTCTGTTTGGATATGGGTTACCTCACTTAGGAGGATATTTTTTAGTTCCATCTATTTGCCTGTAAAATTTGTGATATCCTCATTTTTAATAGCCAAGTAGTATTCTACTGTGTAAATGTATCACATTTTCTGTATCCAATCTTCTCTTGAGGGACATCTGGATTGTGTCCAGCTTCTGGCTATTATATAGACAACTTCTACGAACATATAGGAGCATGTGTCCTTAATACATGTTGGAGCATCTTTTGGGTATATGTTCAGGTGTGGTATAGCTCATCCTTCAGGTACAAGTATTTCCAAATTTCTGAGAAACTGCCAACTTGATTTCCAAAGTGGTTGTACCAGTTTTTAAACCTACCAGCAATGAAGGGGCATTTGTCTTGTTTCACATCCTTTCCAGCATCTACTGTCAACTGAGTTTTTGATCTTAGTCGTTCCGATTGGAGTGAGGTAGAATCTCAGGCTTGTTTTGATTCCCATTTCCCTGATGACTAAAGGATGTTGACCATTTCTTTAGGTGATTCGCAACCATTTGAGATTCATCAGTTGAGAATTCTCTATTTTGCTCTATATCCCATTTTTTAATTGGGTTATTTGGTTTTCTGGAGTCTAACATCTTAAGTTTTTTGTATATTTGGATATGAGCCCTCTATCAGATATAGGGTTATTACTTATCTTTTCCCAATCTATAGGTTACCATTTTGTCTTGTTGATAGTGCCCTTTGCCTTACAGATGCTTTTCAGTTTGATGAGGTCCTCTTTGTCAATTCTTGATCTTAGAGCCTAAGCCATTGGTGATCTGTTCAGGAAATTTTCTCCTAAGGCAGTGTGTTTGAGGGTCTTTTCCAATTTCTCTTCCATTAGATTCAGTATATCTGATTTCATGTGGAGGTCCTTGATCCACTTGGACTTGAGTTTTGTACAAGGTGATATAAATGGATCAGTTTCTATTCTTCTACATGCTGACCACCAGTTAGACCAGCACTACTCACAGAAGAGGAGACAGGAAGCAGTAGAGGATGGAGGGAGGGAAAGAAAGAGAGAAACAGAATTTTCTTGGATATTGATGACCTATAGAAAATCACACACAATTTGTTGACTATGTAGTGTCTTCTAACACTAGTGGAGAATATTAGTTCAGGAATAAACTTTGACATTATGAGCAGTGGAAGATTGTTTCTCTGTATTTGCTGTTTGTCGTTTTCCTCACTGTATTTCTTTTGTTCAATTATATGCTGTCCATAGTTGTGAAACCATTGCCTGGCCATTGTATGCATTCACTAAATCCTAACTCAGTAAATTTACTGGATTCAGAATTATGGACACTGAAACCTCAGGCCAAAGTTTAAAATTAATTTTATCCATGAACTTTAGATACCCTCATGCAGACAGGAAACCTAACTCAAAAAATAAAGGCAAGGAAAGAAGCCTTCTTTTACATTTATGATTGGGTGATCACTTTAGGAAGATTTGACCTCTACACAGGGTGCTCTTGTTATCTCAGGAAGGAAGTCTGGCTTAATATAGCAGTAAAATAACATTTTCTGCTAGTATTTAAATATTGAAAATAAGCAATAATTTCCAAAACTAGAAAAAACCATGGAAGTTATGTATAAACATACAATGATTGAAAGTATCTAAACTGACATTTCACTTCATGTCAATGTGGCATGTACATCAGTTTAGCTGATTAATTTTATTGTGGACAATGGTTTTACAGAAATGAAGTATGACTACATGGCAGTATCTTTTCTTTAATTTTTATTTTATCTATTCACTTTACATCCCACTCACTGCTTCCTCCTAGTCACTCCTTACTGCTATTCTTCCCCTGCCCCGCCTTCATTTATCCTCAGAGAAGGTAGGAGATCCTCTGTGTATCCTCCCACCCTGGCTCTTCAAGTCTCTGCAAGGATAGGCTCTTCCTTTCTGACTGAAGCTAGACAAGGTAGCCCAGCTAGAACATATCCCACAGGCAGGCAAGAGATTTTGGGATAACCAATATCCAGTTGTTTAGGATCCACATGAAGATCAAGCTGCACATCTGTTACATATGTGTAGGGAGGCCAAGGTTCATTCATGTATGTTCTTTGGTTAGTCAGTCAGTCTTTGAGAGACCCAAGGGTCTAGGTTAGTTGGTTCTTCTGATCTAACTGAGAAGTTTCTCTCCCTGTAAGATCCCTAGTCCTTCCTTCTATTCATCCATATGATTCCCCAAGCTCCATCCACTGGCTATGGGTGTCTGTATCTGCCTCAGTAAGCTGCTGTGTGGAGCCTCTCAGAGGGCAGTAGTTCTAGACTTCTGTCTCCAAGCATATCAGAGTATCATTAATAGTGTCAGGAATTGGTGCTGGCCCATGGGATGGATCTCAAGTTGGGCCAGTTATTGTTTGGACATTCCCTCAGTCCTTGTTCCTGCAGTTCTTGTAGACAAAATAAATTTTGAGTTGAAAGTTTTGTGGGTAGTTTAGTGTCTCTGCTGCTCCACTGGAGTTCCTGCCTACAGAATGTGGACTCTAAAGGTTCCATATCTCAAATGTTGTTACTTAGAGCTGACTTCACTACCATTGATTCTTGGGCACCTCTCTTATAGCAGGTCTTTGTTTCCTCCTGGACATGCCTCCCACCTTTTCATCCCTGTCAGTTACAGATTTTTATTCATTTTTGTGGTCATGTTGTTAACTTGTTCCTAAATTCTTCCCATTCCCTGCCACATCCCCCTCCTAACCACACCACTTCCTGATCTGCCTCTTATGACTATTTTATTCACCCTTCTATATGAGACTCAAGCATCCTCCCTTGTGCCTTCCTTCTTTTTTTAGCTTCTTTGAGTCTGTGGAGTATTATTAGTTGGAAGGCAGCTTGTTTCCAAACAGATCACACCAGAGAAGAGGCTTTTTATTGAAAGGGGGAAAAAGCTAGGAAAAGGAAAAAGAGAGGGAGGGATCATGGTCTCTGTCTTTTATCTGGGCTGTGACATAGATAGCAGATAATGGCCCACACCACCATGCACAGGTGAGGAGTGTCTAGGGATTATGTGGCAGTTGTCATGCAACAAACTCAAGAAGGTCATTTGTCACCTAGGGATAACATCATCTCTGGATTCTGAGGCTAACTCTAAACCACTTCTGATGCCAAGTAGTATAGCATGGTACCTGAATTTTACAGCTAACATCAACTTAAAAGTGAATACATACTGGGCATGTCCTTTAGGGACTGGGTTACTTCACTCAGGATGATATAATCGTGTTTCATTCATTTGCAAAATTCATGATGGTTAGATGTATAATAGCTGAATAATATTCCATTGTGTGGATGTAACACATTTTCTTTATACATGCATCAGATGAAGGACATCTAAATTGTTTCTAGTTTCTGGCTATTACAAATAAAGCTGCTATGACCATAGTTAAGCCAGTATGATGGTTTAATACCTTTGTTTACATAGCCATGAGTGGTATAGTTGGGTCTTGAAGTAGAGTTATTCCCAGTTTTCTGAGAAACCACCAAATAATTTTCAAAGTGGTTGTTCAACTTTGGACTTCCTCCACCAGTGAAGAAGTGTTCCCCTTGCTCTACATCTTCACCATCATGTGCAATCTTCTGAGTTTAATCTTAGCCAGTATTATGTGTGTAATATTGAACCTTACAGTTGATTTGATTTGAATTTTCTTGATTACTAAGGGATTCAAGTATTTTTTTTTAAGTGTTTCTTGGCCATTTGAGATTCCTCTGTTGAGACTTCTCTGTTTATCTCTGTGCCCCATTATTAAAATTGGGTTATTTGGGTTGTTGATATTTAGCTTCTTGAGTTTGTTTTAAATTTTGGACATAAAATCTCTGTCAGATGTAGGTTTGGTCTGTGGACTGCTTTTTTGTTCTATTGGCAGTGTCCTTTGTCTTACAGATGCTTTTCAGTTTTAAGAGGTCCCATTTATTAACTGATGATCTTAGAGGCTGAGCCATTGGTGTTCTGTTCAACACCAATGCTTTAAGGGTATAGCACACTTTCCTCTTTGAGATTTAGAGTATCTAGTTTTATGTTGAGGAGCTTCATTCACTTGGACTTGAATTTTGTAAAGGGTGATAAGTGGGGATCTATTTTTACTCCTCAATATGTAGACATCCAGTTAGAACAGACCAGCATCATTTGTTGAAGATGCTTTCTTTTTTTCCATTATATGTTTTTGACTCCTTTATCAAAAATCACTTGTCCATATGTTTGGCTTTATTCACGGATCTCTGATTCAATTTCTTTGATCAATGTGTGGTTTCTTTAACAATACTATGCACTTTTTAATCACTATTGCTATGTACTACAACTTGAGGCCAGGGTTGGTAATTTCTCCTGAAATTCCTTTCTTGTACAGGATTATTTCAACTATCTCCTGAGTGTGTGTGTGTGTGTGTGTGTGTGTGTGTGTGTGTGTGTGTTTGTGTTTCTTTCTCTTCCTTCCTTCCTTCCTCCTTCCTCTCCTCCCTTTCTCCCTTCCTTCCTTCCTTCCTTCCTTCCTTCCTTCCTTCCTTCCTTCCTTTATTTGTTTTGTTTTATTTTCCATATGAAATAGAGAATTCCTCATTCAATGTCTATAAAAAATTGTGTTGGAATTTTGATTGAGGTTACACTGAATCAGTAGATTGCTTTTGGTAAGATTGTCATTTTCACTATGTTATCCTACCTATCCATGGGCATGGGATATCTTTCTATCTTCATATATCTTCTTTAATTTCTTTCTTGAGGGGTTTAAAGTTCTTGTCATACAGATCTTTCACTTGCTGGATTAGAAGTACAGAAGATATTTATATTATTTGTGGCCATTATAAAGGGTGTTGTTTCCTAGTTCTTTCTTAGCTAGTATATCATCTGTGTAAAGGAGGGATACCAGCTTCTTAGGGTTAGTTTTGTTTCCAGTCACTTTGCTGGAGCTGTTTATCAGTCATATCAGTTCCCTCAGAGAATGTTTGTAATCACTGTTGTATACTATCATGTCATCCGCAATTACAGGTACTCTGACTCCTTATACAAATTGTATCCCCTTGTTGATTGTCTTATCACAGCTTATGTTGTATTTTCCAGATTAATTTTATATAATTAATCAACAGACATAATTATATATCTCCTTTTACAATTGTTATGCTTTTCTGTATTATCTTTCTTCATCATAAATGCCTTCAATCCCAGTACTTGAGAGGCAGAAACAGGCAGGTGTCTGTGAGCTTAAGGCTAGCCTGGTCTATATAGTAAGTTCCAGGCTAGCCAAAGATACTCACTATGCAATACATTCTCTCAAAAGTGTTTTCTTCTTCTTCTTCTTCTTCTTCTTCTTCTTCTTCTTCTTCTTCTTCTTCTTCTTCTTCT
>JADRCD010203125.1:56736-83375 GCA_019843815.1 Montemys delectorum
TTCTTCTTCTTCTTCTTCTTCTTCTTCTTCTTCTTCTTCTTCTTCTTTTTTAAAATAAAAGTACATTGGCAAGCTTTCAAGCAGGCAGTCTTCACGCTGGCATTGTCTGCTATACAGAAGGGAATAAATTGAGTAAAAGCCTTGAGAAAATGTAGGCAATGCCCAAATATGTCACAGTGTCTCACTGTGCAGCTTTGGCTATCCTAGAACTCACTATGTAGACCAGGATAGTCTTGAATTCAAAGAGACCCATGTAACTTTTTTCCTAAGTGTCGGGGGTAAAGATATGCACCACCATATCTTTTGTTTCCCTTGCTATACTTAATTCGTTGTGTGTGTGTGTGTGTGTGTGTGTGTGTGTATGTGTGTGTGTGTGTGTGTGTGTGTGTGTGTGTGTGTTGCCTGCCCCTATGTCTAGTTTCCACAGAGGCAAGAAGACAGTGTCAGATCCTCAGGAACTGGAGTAAATGAACACAAACAAACAAACAAAAAATCCCATAATCATCTAATTAGGTAAAAAAAAAAAGTTCTGGTAAAATAAAATATTCCTTCAAGGTAAAAGCTTTGAAGACACTCAAAAGGGAAGGAAAAATTCTTGAACAAAATAAAGGTAAGGATATCAAACAAGAGCTAATCAGTTATAGATCATATTCAATAGAGGAACTTCAAGCATTTCCCATGAAATCAGGAAGCAAAAAGGGTGTCTGTCTTCTCTACTTCCAATCAATATAGAGCTTTACCAATAACACAAGAAAAAGCAATAAAAGTTATACAAACAGTTAAGAAGGAGGCCAGCATGTCCTTATTCCAATGACATGATTGTGTGAGTGCCAGATCCTAAAACTCCATCTGATTTAGATTTTCTAAAATGTCCAGCATAGTATCAAGATACAAATATAATATTAAACAAATCAATACCCCCATACCAATAACAAATACACTGCAGAATAAATCAGGAGTATATCCCTAGAAAAATAATTTCCTAAGAACACATATCTTGGTATGAACCTAGCCAAGAAAGGGAAAAACTTTATTAATAAATAGTTTAAAGCATTGAAAATAGAAGAAGAAATTTAAAAAGGTAGCACAATATGGAAAGGCTTCGTATGCTCATGTATTGGAGGGAATACTATTGTAAAAAGCAACTATTGTACCAAAACTAATATACAGGTTCAATGTAACCCAATACAAATTCCAGTGACATCTTTTACATTATTAGAATATGCAACATTAAAATAAAATAATTTAAAAAGATATGTATTAGTATTGTATGTAAATTAATATTTTGGTAATTGTAAATTATAATTGTAAGACCAACATGGTGAAAATAGAATCAAATTTGTCTTGGAGATCTACAGGATTGATGAGAGGGGAAGGTAAGATCTGTTCAACATGGAGTATGTACTATAAGAGGATGCTTTTAAAAGACAAAACATGAAGTGGTCGCTGTCTGTAACTCAAGGATAAGGAGCATTGGAAATACAAACCATAAGTGCCCTGTTCTTGAACTCCAACTGAAATTCATAAGGCTTCTCAAAAAGATAGAAGCTGACTTTTGAAAAAACAGGTCACATTTTCACAAACCCTTTTATTAGGAATCAAGATAGAACTGTATTAAGAGACTTGGATACAAAAGTCATAGAGATAATCATATTCTGGTTCCCTCAAATAATATATAAAATAAAATTAAAGAGATGTTAAGCATTGAATAACAGTATTTATTGTTACATCCTGTGAGGTAGCAGACAGAGATCAAGGAAAAGAAAATGTCCAAGGATGAAGCTAGAGAACAGCCATGAGAAGAGAGCATTAGTCTAGTTATTAAGGAAGCCCAGAAAGTCCTGGATGGGATGAAAAACAGAAAAGATTTTTATAGCATTGTGTAACTGTAGAATTTTCCCAAAAGTACCAATTTCAATCATGTTGAAAAGTATAAATTCATCATGTCAGTACAAGTTAAAACCAAATGAAATATTATTTTATAATTGCGATGTGATAAAAGTTAAGTGTAACAATGACTAAATAATTTGTACAGATTACATCTTTTAGAGACTGTATCGAGGCTCCAATTATTCAAATAGAATTTAGAAAATAATTTGGTAGGTACTGAAAAATTAATATTTCTCATTACAATAATGGTTATAAATTGAAATTCTAGATAATCTGTATGTGTATATACCAGTAGACAAATCTTAAAAAAAAGAAGAAACTACACTTGCAATAGGAAAATGATAAAAATTCCAGTTTCTCTCATGAAGAAGAGAACCAGGTGCTTACTGAGATAATTTTATGTACAATAAGTTAATACTCATCAGTGGAAAAGACTGACTATAGCTACATTATGGACCACTATATGTGTAAACTCCTAAAGCAGGCTTAATGAAGGAAGTAAATCTGAGAATATTTACTTCAAGTGTGCTATATTTACATAAGACTGAAAGTTGACCATTTTATAATATATAAATGAAGAATGGAAATTGATATTTAAGACAGAGCAAAGAAATCGACACAAAGCTTACAATGAGGCTTCCTTCTGGAGAACTGTAATGACAGGAACATGCTTGAAGAAGGGGCCCAGGTGGCTTCAACCATTCTAATATTTCTTAAGGAAAGTGGAACAAAATGATTGCTTTTATAATACAAAATTTCTAAAGAATTTGTGAGATTTTTAAGACAGTATTCCTCCATGTACTTATAAGTAAAAATCAAGTAATAAATTGGTATGGTTTTTAAGAGTTTAGTGAATAATGAATAGTCTCCATTAACCACATAGTGATTGCCACAATGTAACCATTTACAACACACTAGAAGGTCTGAACACTTAGATAGCAACATGTACTTGATGAACCGTTCCTTAATCTTTCAGCCAGGATGTGAGATTCTTGCCATCCTCCTGGAACTGCTCTTGAAGCAGTCTATGTCTCTCTCGGTGCTGTGCTTGGCTGGCAAGATGATGATACAAGGCTTAAACGGAGAAATTGGCTCTAGAAAACAGGGATTTCTCTATACTCATGGTGTCAATTTGCCAGGCAGCTTTTCAGGGTAGAGTATCTCCCTCTTTAAAGTTGTAAGACCCCAAGAATGCATAGATTCAGTACATTTAACACAAGTGTTTCTATGCCCATCCAATAATACATTTGGAACAAATTTCATTTTACCCATGTCAGAGCAGATTCCAGCTGAAATTTCTGTGCTCTTTTTATAGCCATATATAAATAACTTAGTCTAATATGATATAAGCTTACATAAGTGAAAGACAAGCAATAATTGAGACACAAAGTAGACTCAGAATACCTTAAATGTTACTTAATCTTACAATGGTACCATACCCAATATTACAGTGTGCAAACACACTCTACAGTTAAATAAGTCTTATTCTAAAACATAACCAAAACCACTTTGGCAATGTAGTCATTTCTGAGTATGTTTTTTTTTTTCTTTCATGACTGAGCAGTGATTTCTCCCAGTGTTGCAAGCTCCAACTTGAGTTTGCCCTTGGCATAATCGGGCAATCATGTTTAAAGTGCACTCTTGGCTAGATAAAAGCAAATACCTGAAATGCTACATAGTCTAGGATGCAAAATTCCATGTTTCTCCATGTCCTGTTGAATCCCAGCCTTATATCTCTTCTCTTTGCCCATGTCTACCATCAGATACATTCCCTCCTTAAGAATAGATTCCAATGGGGGTAAATGATATCAGCTTTCACTATGTGAAGACAATTTGGAACTCCTAACTCTAATAGAGAATAGCACTTTGAATGGAGGCTGTTTGCTCTCTCAGGAGACTCTCTATCCACTAGTGTGTTGGATGTCTTCACGGTAAAGATGTCTGTGTGTCCCCTGAGACTCTACCTAAGCTCTCATCCATGTTGTTCCACCTGAGCATAGAGAAGAGCACAAAAGCCTCGCAGGACTCTGAAACTACATACTATATTGTCTTGTTTGTCAGGCCCTTCAGAAGGGAGAAGCAGACCATGAAATTTCTGTTACAGAACTCATGATAATATTGAAATTAATTTGTATTGAATATAAAGAGTTGCCCTACATAGGACTAGCAGAGAGCAAGCACATTATTAACATGTTACTTTTTTCCCACACAAATAATATATTTTCATTCTTAAATTTAATCTGTCCCACTCCTGTTATATTTCATTTTAAAAAAAATGAGAAAACTGATTTACAGAAAGATCTAGTAGACACAACAAAAGTCACATATAGTTGACAATTATCAAATGGTGGTTGGGTTCATTGTTTCTAGTTGGTTCCAAGGATAGCATGGACACGTGAATAAATTGCAGTTGCCATTGTTTGGTGATATACATTTACTTCACACCACTCTTGAATATTCCTAGAATTTCACACAATTCATAATAAATTTCTTTGTCTTCAGGAGGAAGTCATTTAAAGAACTTCTTTGTCGAGTGGCCACCAGACCTCAGCAGGATCACATAGCATTTGGGAAGAAATATACAGCCCAGTAAGCCAGCACTGGAGGCCAGAATTGAAAGAATTTCCACAGCCACCATGGATTTGCCTTTGGAACTCAGGTAAGTGGGTACAAAAGAAATCCACACAGTGCAGAAAACCAGCATGCTGAATGTGATTGTTTTTGCCTCATTGAAGCTGTCAGGTAGCCTTCTCGCCAGAAAAGCAGTAAGCAAACTGAGACTGGCCAGAAAGCCCAAGTACCCCAGAACACAATAGAAGGCAAGGGTGGACCCCTCATTACACCACAGGATGATTTGCCCAAACTCTGACTGCATGTCCACATCAGGGAACGGGGGATAGGTTCCCAGCCAGACTGCACAGATGCACACTTGAATGATGGAACCACAGCAGACTATAGCGTTTGAGAGTCGGGTCACCATCCACATGCGCAAGGTGCTTCCTGGTTTGATGGCTTTGAATGCTACAACCACAATGAAGGTTTTTGCCAAGATAGCAGAAACGGCAACCGAAAATACAACCCCAAAAATTATTTGTCTCAAGACACAAGTGGCTGTGCTAGGTTGGCCAATGAATGTTAAAGAGCAAAAGAAACAGAGCATTAGAGAAACGAGGAGGAGATAACTGAGATTTCTGTTATTTGCTCTGACAATGGGTGTGTCCCGATAGTGGATAAATAATCCTAAAATCATGGCTGAAAAGGCAGATAAACTAATGGCCACAGAGACCAAAACAGCTCCCAAAGTATCTTCATGGGACAAAAATGTTGTAATTTTATGGAGACACTGATTCCTCTGCTTATTTGGATATTGATCTTCAGGACATTTGATGCATTGATCCATATCTGAAAATGAGGAAGATTTGTGGCTTACGTTCTACCTTTCACTCTCTAGATGTGCATGTGAGACGTATATCTTACACAGAACATTTACACAGAACAATTTTTGAATTTTAAAGGAAATGTCCCTGAGTTTATTCACTGAGCCATAGTATTGAAAACAATGGATTAATAAGTTATTTCTTTTATGAGAGTATAATACAGATACACTGTATCCATAATATATTCCAAAAGTGAGTGGACTTGAACAATATGAGAGATTCAGAATTGTAGAACTGATGTTTAGTGGAAATCAGACAACATGAGTATTACATTTGATTACATATAAAAGAAAGAGAAAGTTCATTTTGAAGCTTTTACTATTTTTCTTTTTGTTCCCTTCATTTGCTAAAACTGTTTATTACTTGAGAATGTCATACATGTATATCGTGTGTTTTGATCAAATTTTTTTATCACCAATTTCTTCCCTCTGCAATTCTTCTCTCTCCCTTCAACAATTTTTTGCTCCCAACTTTACTTGATTTTTTTTTGGTTAGCCCAATAATTTCCCTTAATGCTGCCTATATGCATACCAATATAGGACCATCTGCCATAACATGGATCGCCTACCAAGACCACATATGTGAAAATAACAAACAAACTTCACTCTTTCTCTCCAGGAGCCACCAACTGCTAATGGCTTCTAGTAAGGTTGAAAGTTTATGATCATGTACCCCATCCATGCTAGTATTTTGGTGGCTTGATCTGGCTTGATCTAGTGCATACGTCTGTGAGTTTATGTGTTCCAGGACCCTGTCAATTCTGAAGAATTCTGCTTCCCTACAGATGTCTCTCTGACCCTTACAACCTTTCTGCCTTCTCTATCCCAATGATCCTTGGTGTTCTCATCCATGAAGGCTCTTGGTTGTTATTATGGAAGGTGCAAGGAGACATCTAGGAGAAGCTAATAATTAGCAGGTAACCTGAGGTGGTTTCACTGTGGACTATAAAGTCAACCTGGATTTGCCCTTCCAGGCAAAACTGAAGGAATTTCATATTAGTAAGGAATCCTGCTAATAATATGCTTTTCCTATTATTATACACACACACACACACACACACACACACACACACACACACACATCACCAGGTATGAACCCTTTTGGGGAGATTTGTACAGATTAATGTAGATGTACTCTCTTGTAGTGGTTTTATATAGACAAATAGATGACTTCTTAATTCTTAATGATGATTCTGTGAGATTACCTAAAATTATACTAGTAATTATTAAGCCCCATACAATAGGACTGCTATTAAGTCCTCTCTGATACTAAAACTGCAATGAGAACACTGCCAATCTTCAAGTGTCACGAGTAAATTGATTCTCATTTAGAAAGCAGGTATCTACAACTTAAGTCACATTCCAAGAGGTTGTCAAACAATTAACCAAAAGTCATGAAAAGGGAATAAATGACTTAATGTAAGTGCAAGGAAAGAGGATAAAATATTGACTGGGTTTATCTATATAAAACATCAATAATAGCTTAGTCACAAAAATTATGGATTTTAAATTTCAATGAACCTCTAGTACTACTGACAGACAATGAATGCTGAGTTTTAATGGGTACATATGTAAACAATCTCTGTTGTAAACTTCTTATTCAATTTATGATTTGAATTTATGTTTGAACTTTTAGTGAACTTTTGTAAAAAAAAAAAAAAAAAAGGACATGGTTGAAAAAAACATGTGATCTATTCTCCTAGAAAAGGTACAAAAAACTAGGAATGAATACCTTGTAGGCCATTATGCAAAGCAGGACGAGAGCAAGAAAGGAAGGAGAAGGACAGCAGAGCATAGTCATGATCCAAAGTCAGTGTGCCTGGCTATCAGTTTGCTCATTCTCCCCTTTGATTTTGAAGAACTTGTCGTTTGACATAAGTATCTAGACATTGATTGTTTGAAGAAAAATGATACACAGGAAATAAAACTGGTTGGACTCCTACAGGAAAACAGATGAAATATTAGCACCCACCAGAAAGACAGAGAGGCATAGAATGCAGATTTGAATCTATTAAAGGGGAGGGGAAAAAGAGGGGCAGGATCAGGTATGGGAGGAAACAGGGATGATAGACAGAGTTTCAGGAAATTGAACAGAGGTGTGTAGCATTGGGGGATGGGAAACTGGGGGTAGCCACCTGTGGGAATGGGGGGGGGCAGCCCCAGCATGGGGCTCTTCTTTTTTGTTTCTTCTTCAGGCAGTGGAGGGGAAAGAGCTTTGGCAGGGATAAGACTTTGTTTCATGAGATATTTAGGGTTGCTGTATAATAAAAAGTTTACTTATCTAAGTCTAAGTTACTATGCTATTGTAGCTGATCTGCCTTCAGTGATCCTCTGAGGCCAGAAACTTGATTGCTAGAGTCTTTTCCCTATTGTCCAGATGCCTCTTGCTTGTTGGGCTAGGGGGAAGTTTGGACAATAAACTTCTATTGACCCAGGAGAAGAGAATAACACTCACAGAAGGAAAAACTTTTACATAAGTGAATATGCATAATCTGATGTAAGTTCACATACAGATAGATTCATGCATGCTCATTTATCCATTTATACATTTCCATTCAAATCCAGTTGGGCTCAGCTTGAATGAATTCTCACAATTACATACTTACACACACACACACACACACACACACACACACACACACGCATACATTTTCACAATTACATACTTACGTACACATCCATACTTACATATGCATATGGAGCAAAAGACCAAGCACTGGTGCAAGAAGAACTCAGTCATTCTGAATGAAAAATGGAGCTCCAATTTTTATTTCATAGAGAAAGAAAAGGCTTTTACCCTTTTAATGACAAATGAATTAAACACATGTTTGTAAGAAAAAAGCTTTGTTCCTTTTAATAAGACTAAGCCTGCCTTGCCCTTACCAGGAGACCTGTTCTGTCCCATGCTAAGAATCCTGCCTGCTCCTTCTGCTCTCTGCAACATCTTCTTATTTCTTCTTTCCCTCTACATTCTGTACATTGCTCTCTTAGTATTTTATGTTACCTATAGGTTCTGAGTTATTCCACTCTGCATTCTTCTAATCTTGCTCTCTCCTCCTGCTCTGATGTCACAATAATGCCCTAACTCTTAATGCCTTTTCTCCCAATGCTGTGTCTATACTTCTAAGTTCTTTTTGAGTTCAGTTCTGTCTAAAGAGTGTTCTGTCTAAAAACTTCAACTCAGCTCAGATCCTCTCTCAGCTCAGTTCTTCTCAACTCTGTTCTTCTCAGTTCAGTTCTGACACTTTGACCCTCAGCACTTAAAGCATCTTTCAGAAGACATGATCACATGTTACAAAGCTCATCACAAGTTCACACAAAAATCAAATCATAAATTGAAATAGAAATTTACAATTGAGAATGTTTACATGCATATCCATTAGGAGTAATTATCAGGCTAAACATCCATCACCTGTCTCAGCTCCATGGGTTCACTGAAGGATTAAAACCATAACTGAGTTATTAGTGAAGTTTACATAGATAAACCCAGTCAATATTTTATCTTCTATCTTAGCACCTATAATGAATGATTAGTTTCCTTTCTATAACCTTTGGCTAATTGTCTTGCAACCTCTTCGAATGTGTTCTGAGTAGGAGAAAGTCTAGTTACCATATGAGAGCAATTAGCTGGTGACTCAGGAGATTGGCAGAGTTCTCATTGCAGTTTTGACTATCAGAAAAGGACGTGATAGCAGTCCCACTATAAAAGAGTTTAATAATTGTAGATATAATTTTGGTAATTCTTTTAGGATCATTAAAACTTAGGTCAACTATGTGTCTATATAGCATCACTACAAGACAGTACAACTTCGTGGATCTGCAGAGATTTGCTCCAAAGGGGTGTGCTATTACTTAGTGATTGTTATATATGTTTCATAGTAACAGGAAAAGCATATTAATAGCAGGAATCTTTCCTACAATGAATCCCTTACAGCCTTGCTTAATAAGGGTGCACCTGTCGCAGATTAAATAATAATCTGAAGCAGGCCATTTAAGGATGATCGCCTGCTAGTTATTAGCTTGTCCCATTATGGCTCCTGACAGCCACCAGAAAGTCCCAGATGCCAGGACAGCAAGAGGCTCTCAGGACCCAGTGGGGATGACATTAGCTGAAATACCCAACAAATAGGTAGACACATTTTCTTGTCTTTTTATCTATCAATGCACTACTTCTCTAAGAAAAGGATGGTATTTGAAGTTCATCAGTGTACAGAGCAAGACCTGCTCCTAGAAGGATTATAGGTGTGGCTGCTATTGATTGACCTGCATCAATAGGTAGCAGAGAGGAGAGGGGCAAAGGCTACCTTCAGTGTATCTGACCTGTGATTAGGAGCCTAACTCCTCCTGAAAAAGAGGTTGAGGGATGACCAGTCCAGTGCTATATTGACCCTAATGACTCCCAAGACCAGGAGCAAACCAGAAACTAGAACTATTTCTGGGACTGAAAGTCACAGTCCAGATGAGGAGGAATCCAAAAATAAACACCAGACTGATGCCATTGGACCTAGACAGGGAGCTACCCTGGCACAGTTAGACAACCATGAGTCTAGCACTGTGCAGGGATGGGGAAGGGGCAGACCATGCCAGAGATAATACTTGCCTGGCACCATAAAGCACGAGCAGGAAATAGATCCTGAGACCATTGTGAGGTCACTTTACACTTGTAGAGACCCAGGGCACCATGAAGAGGAACAATTAGGTGGCAGGAAATTGGAAAAGAAAAAGAAAATATAGGTATAGACATAACGAATTTAGGCAGAATTGGAGACTGGAGGATAATGAGAAACAACCATCAGGAACAAGGTGTTGCCACCTGGTACTGTGATTGGGTCCTGGACTGGGCTGCCATTGAAGGACACATCCGATTGTGTGACCCTGCAGCAGCTAGAGTCTGTTACCAAGGCCAGGCTGATGTCTCTGGTCTGGCCTGCTACTTAGGGATACATTGATGTCAAAGGGCTGTGCAGAAACATCCCCATCCCTCACCATGGAAGACCTGGCCCTGGGGAAATGAAAACAAGAGAGCTGATTCCCACCCTGTCCAGATGTATTACTCAGGAGTGTGGGCCCTGCACACCTCTAGAGTAACAGATCATTCATGTACCCCACCATGGGAGGCATAACCCTACCTCTTGTCTCTGCAATGGAGTAGATGAGGGAGAGATACCATTCCCCATTTTGTCCTTCACCAGCTACAGCACTCAGGAGAAAGAGCCCTGTTCTACCCATGAGCACCACAATAAAAGTGACCCTGGTGTTGGGGTGTGGGGCATAACTGAGCCAGCCACAAGGGCATGAACATGGTAGAGCTGACCAGTACATGAGTTGACATGGGTGAGGGAGAGATGCCCTCCTCATTGCCCCTTCCCACTTACATCAGGTTGGAGAGCTGGCACCAAGGTCTTCAGAACAGGAGAGCTGCCCATACCCTTACCTGCTGCAGCACTCAGGAGCAGGCAGTGAATCTTACCAGATCAGCACAGTAGAGCTGGCACTGGTTATGGGGGTTGCAAGTGAACCAGCCCCAAAGACATGAGTGTGGGTAAGCCAGCTCTGCCTCTTATCTGCAGGCCGGTGGTGCTGACCAAAGAGAGACTTCCTCCTACCCTCCCTTGTCCTTTGCCATCTATGGAAGGTAGAAGAGATGGCCTTGTGATCATGAGAATGGGAGAATTAGCCATGTCCCTCACCAGCTGCAGCACTTGAGAGAATAGGCCCTTAACATCACCCGAGCAGCAGAGTAGAGCTGACCCTCCTAGTAGGATTTGCTGGTGAGGTGGCCCCAAAGGCATGGACTCAGAAAAGCTGGTGGGCTGATCATCTCAGATACTCTTCAGGTCCAGATTTAGTGCTTAGAATTTGCTCACTCTCACCTCTACCCTACTATGAACTTCTGGAGTACATGAAGGGGCTGGTCCTATATATCCAAAAGTGCAGAAACTCATGACACTGAACAACAGCAGGATATCAGTGATATTCCAGTTTTGATAGAGTAGCAGCAGCCAGAGCACAGAGCAGACCAACAAGTCATTCAATGAACATTGGTAAACAAAGATGAATAGACATATGGCTATACCAATCATCACTCACATCCCTGCACATCACTCACAGCCCTGCACATCACTCACAGACCTACTAATCATTCTTCCTCTGGGATCTCTCAGGACTTGGTTGTACAGTGGCCCCATGCTAGCTTATCATACCAGGGAATATATAATGACAGCTCCCACAAGAATCAAAGTAATCACAAAAGAAATATATCAAATCATATGGCAAATACATATTTAGTCATAAACAAATATTTATGAAGTTTCTACTATTCACCATAGGAAGTAGTCCCAGGGTACCAGAGTCCCCAGAAAGGAGTGCTGTATCTGATATCAAATACACACTGACTGATACAATGTTTTTAGAAGTTCCTCTTATTTGACAATTTCTCTGTATTTTATCCCAGTTGTCTCTAGGTTGAATGATCATAGCAATTTATATAGTTTCCCTGAAATTTAATTTCCTTGTGAATAAAATGTTGATTATCATTAGTATTTATTGTAAGTATGAAATAAGGTCATGATTTATAATACATCTCATAGCATACATAGAGGCAGTACTGTTTACATTATACAGAGAGCATTAACTTTACTCATTAATACTGCTAAACTGTAACAGAACCATTAGTGAAAAGCAAGGGTACAAGGAAAATAAACTAAACTCAATGCAGACGTGTAGAAGACATGATGAAGAAGACCATTCCTGCGATCTTAGTCACCCAGGAGAATGAGCCTGGAGGAGCTCCTGCTGGAGCCCAGGAGTTTAAGACCAATCTGAGCAAACCAACCTACCAAACAATAAAGAAACAACCAATAATAACAAAAATGACTAGGTCAAACTCAAGATTTTTGTTTGTTTTTCAAGGCAGAGTATTTCTGCGTAGCTCTGGCTATCCTGGAACTTACTCTGTAGATCAGGCTGGCCTTGAATTCAGAGATCCACATACTGAGAGTTGGGATTAAAACCTCTGTGACCTCCACCCAGCCAGAACTTGTTTTGAACTATTCAGAGTTAGATAGATAATATATAATTGTGTCTTTAGGTGTTGTGTTACTCACCCCTATCCTGTGGTGCATCATTTCCACATTCAGAATCATTTCTAGAAATTTCCACATTCTTTCTACAAATTTTCACATTCAGAACCGTTTCTAGAAACTTCTATACTTAGACGCATTTCTAGAAATTTCTACGTTCAGAACCATTTCCCAAAATTTCCACATTCAGAACCATTTCCAAAAAGTTCCACATCCGTATTAATTTTAGAAATACCTGTTTCATTTGTAATCTCTCCATCTGGACATGGGACACAATCAAAACAGCAGAATGGTTTCCCTTCAACGGGTGTTTTCCTAAATCCAAGTATACAACTTTGACTGCAAACAGATAAAGGAACCTGTATAGGAGATATGAGAGGAGGGTAGGCAGTCAACTCATGACATTCAGTATGAGCATAAAGATGGTAGATTTCAGCAGGATATCTGTGTACAGTAACAACCACAGAATTACCATGCTTTTATAGAGTATGAGGCCAAAGTATCTGTTTCTCTCTTTCTTTCTCTCTCCCTCCTTCTCTCTCTCTTGAACTCCTGCTTCATTTTATTTCATTGATCTGTTATTTTCTGTTTGTAGAATATATTTCATTATATTTAATATATTTTTAAAATTTGAATATATTAGGATCATGTCCTTCACCTCCTCCATCTGTCCAGACCCTCTCCTTCTATCAACCTACCCAAATTTAAGTTCTGTCTCAAAAAACAAACTGAATCCTAAAACTGAACAGATCACTCAAAACCTAGAAAATAAAATACAAAAGAACAAAAAGAAAAACAAAGCAAAACAAAATGCACTAAACTTTAACCAAATAAAAGTGTGTGTGTGTGTGTGTGTGTGTGTGTGTGTGTGTGTGTGTGTGTAGTGGATTCCATTCTTGTGCTGCCCAACTCTCCTGAACATGAGACCTGTCTTTGTGTATTTGATATACCCCATGTCTTCCATTGGAGAAAACTTCTCAGGTCTCTTGAAGACCATAATATTCCCCACTACTATGCATTACCCCTTTTTACCACATCACAGGGATGTTCACCCTGAACAGTTCCAAAAACAAGGGGAATAATTTGCATGTAGTTTTAAATTTCAAATGCAGAAATACCTATCATAAGATATTTAATCACACTGTGAACCTTGAGATTGTGTTATTTCCTGAAGAATGCTGTTTCTGGTTGTGGCATGGTTCAACCCCACAATAGATTTTTAATCCCAAGTAAGGCAGGCAGCATTAGGTTGCAGAAGAAAGCACCCATATTTAAAAGTGACTTCTCACTGAGGGGCAGACAAAGTAACAAATCGGAGAACAGGTCAGAGATAGGATTTACCCAACTCTCATAAGAAAAGACAGGAAGGAGGGGCAATTTGCTGGGGTCCTGGCTCCTATAGTCAAGTACTGAGGGACGACATAGTAACAGATGAAGGACAAAAGCTGAACACCTCTGGCCATTAACACTCTCTTACTGTTCTGGGGCCCAGAAACTGATGGCTTCTGGTGATTTAACTCTCTTACTTTTCTGGGGTAGAAGCTGATGGCATTTATAAATTAACTTGGTTTTGTTCTTCCAAGGCCAAAAAGCTGGTGGCTTCTTGCAATTGATTCCTGCTGATAGCAGGAGGGGATTAAGAAAAGAAACTTAGTTACTTGGACTCTTTACTTTTTGACCCTTGCTAACTAAGCAAGAGGCTCAAAGTTGTTTAACTCTTCCTGAACCAGGAATAAAGAAATGACAGAGAGAGAGAGAGAGAGAGAGAGAGAGAAATAAGGAAAAGGACACAGAAATTACCACATACATAAAATGTTAAACAAAATGGAATTTCAGCAGAAAGGAAATTGTAAGTTCAAAGCAGAGTTTCATTGTATAAACTCATCATAAGTTTAAAGGAACAGTTTCATATGGCCTTGGTTTTTCACAGTGAACACCTGTGGCCTATTTCTTGGATCTATTGTTGAATAACTGTTTTTTCAGTGATCATTAATTTGTTCCAATCCTATTCTTTTTTCTTTTTTTTCCTTTTTTCTTTTTCTTTTTTTCTTTTTTTCTTTTTGCTAATGCAATTTGTCCATATTACATAAAGGTATATAGAGCTCTATTTGCAACTCTTATTCTATAGGGCACAAGAGAATAGTTGTATCAACTTAGGAACTCTATGAAGTCATTATAAGCAAATAGAAGATCATCAAGTCATCTAAACAGAATTACTGTATAGATGTATATATTCATATTGATTCCTCAGGAAATCTTTCCAATAGGGTGGTAAATACCAAGGAAATCATTAAGCTGTGCAATATGGAAAGGAAAGAGAAACAACATGTGAGTAAAAGTCTCTGGGTCTTTGCCTCTCAGAGTATACCCATTGCAGCCATGGAAAACTGTGGGCTATCTCCAGAAAACATATTTGCTCAACATACATTTTCCTAGAAGGTTCCTGTCAGCAACTTAGGGGAAGTGTGCATGAGCATTGGGGGCCATGAGTTTTACTGGGACAGTTGTACAGAGACAAGTTGCAGAGAGAACAAGCTAGACACAGGTAAAGTCAAAAGGACCCAGAATTTGAAAAGGAGCCAAAAGATTAGAACATATTGCCAAACTTAATATGAAGCCAAGCAGAGCAAATTCAGTCAGAAACTGAGAGAAGTCAGATTGAACTAGTCAGCTTGGAGAAGAGTTTGAGAGAAGAGCTGAACTGAACCAGCCAGCCAGAACTCAAAAAGAGATAGAGAGGGTGAGCTTACTAATCATTAAGAATCAAAGACTGTAAACATTCTAGGCCTAGAATATGTTAGAAGGAGCCTAGAAGCATCCAGAAATAGGCAGAAGTTAGCAGTGGAGGCAATAAGCCTCAGAGACGACAATTAACTTCGTGAAAATAAAAGATAGATAGATAGATAGATAGATAGATAGATAGATAGATAGATAGATAGATAGATAGAGATATAGATATAGATATAGATATAGATATAGATATAGATATACTTATTTGCAGACATTGTTTTTATACACAGGTCTTTATTTTATTTATTTATCAAAGGCAGTTACTTCCAAGAAAAACATTAAAAACTTGAGAACTAGAAAACTGCCCAAGATGGTTTTTTTTCCCTTAGTAGGTCAGCCACGGGTGTATATGATCATTGCAAAAATTAAACCATCTGAAGAATTAATCCAAGATGTATCAGTAATTCTTATACTGATTCAGCAGGCAGAAAATTCCAATATTTGGCATTGGAAAGGACAAAGTAAGGAACTTTCAGCCTCATGGCACTCAGCAGTCCCCTTATCTGTGCTCTCAGAGGAATTCCACTCTGAGAACAGCACAGAGTGTTGACTTTAAAGGTACTCACCTGACTGTGGTGTTCACCCCAAGTTATGAGTTTGTCATTTAAGGAAAGATGCTGAACACTGAGAGATTCAAAGACAAACTCGCCAACTTTCACTTGAGCTTTGGTGCCGCTCTGCAGAGACTGGTAATTAAAGATGTCAAGCTCAGTTGTCGAAACTTCCTTATTCAAGTTCTCCTCATTGGTGTTTCTCCAAAGCTGGCCCTTTTGTAAGAATGGATGGAGCTAAAAGAGAAAATAATATTTAGAATTTGCACTATAAGTCACTGAGATGCAAATCAACCTGGTTACTTTAACTGTCCTCTCTTTCACTGTGTGTTCCTGGGTCTTTGATTTTGATTCTGTTTATCAAACATTTATCATAAGGCTAATACATATGAGCCATTGGGCTATAGGTAGGTATCAGCATAGTCATATGCTATTTACCACCACTACCTTTGCCTTAGAGAAGCTTTTGAATTTTATGAGATGCCATTTTTCTTTCTTTTTTAATCAGATATTTTCTTTATTTACATTTCAATGTTATCCCCTTTTCTCATGTCCCCTCAGAAAACTCCTATACCTTCCCCTCTCCCTCTGCTCACACACCCACCCATTCCTGCTTCCTGGTCCTACACTGGGGCATAGAGCCTTCACAGGACCAAGGGCCTTTCCTCCTATTGATGACCAACAAGGCCATCCTCGGCTACATATGCACCTGGAGCCCTGAGTCTCGCCACGTGTATTTTTTGGTTGGTGGTTTAGTCCCTGGGTGTTCTGGGGGTACTAGTTAGTTCATATTGTTGTTCCTTCTATGGGGCTGCAAACCCCTTCAACTCCTTGAGTCCTTTCTCTAGCTCCTACATTGGGAATCCTGTGCTCAGTCCAATTCTTGGCTTTGAGCCTCCATCTCTGTATTTGTCAGACACTGATAGAGCCTCTAGGAGACAGCTATAACAGGTTTCTGTCAGCAAGCACTTGTTTGTAGCGACTGTCTTGGCCAGCAAGAACGACTCAACCCAAGAGCTCTTCTTTAAGCAGTTTATTCAGGAATCTTGAACAATCTTCTTCTGACTGACTGACTGACTTCTGACTGACTGGCTGACTTCTGACTGACTGACTGACTCCTGACTGACTGACTGACTGACTGACTAACTGACTGATCCCTTGGGCACCTGCCTGAGCCTATCTCAGTAGGTCACATGGTGCATGCAGATAGGTTGCCAAAGGCGGAAGCAAGCCAGGCAAACAAGCACAGCCAAATCAGGTGTTGTTTATCACTCTAGCACTCCAGCAAGGAGTGGAAGCCAGCACCATCTTAGGGTGTGGCCCAGGGGCTCTCCACACTTGTTGACCTCCACAATAGTGTCTGGGTTTGGTGGTTGTATAGGGGATGGATCCTGAGGTAGGGCAATCTCTGGATGGTCATTCCTTCAGTCTCTGCTCCACACTTTGTCTCTATACCTCTTTCCATGGGTAGTTTGTTCTCCCTTCTAAAAAGGACTGAAGTATCCACACTTTGGTCTTCCTTCTTCTTGAGTATCATGTGGTTTATGGATTGTATCTTGGGTATCCCGAACTTCTGGGCTAATATTCACTTATCAGTGAGTGTATACCAGGTATGTTCTTTTGTGATTGGGTTACCTCACTCAGGATGATATTTTCAAAATTCCAACTCAATTCTTCACAGAGTTAGAAAGAGCAATTTGCAAATTCATCTGGAATAACAAAAAAACCCAGGATAGCGAAAACTATTTTCAACAATAAAAGAACTTCTAGTAGAATCACCATCCCTAAACTTAAGCGATACTACAGAGCAATTGTGATAAAAGCTACATGGCATTGGTACAATGACAGGCAGGTAGATCAATGGAATAGAATTGAAGACACAGAAATGAACCCACATACCTATGATCACTTGATCTTTGACAAAGGAACTAAAACCATCCAGTGGATAAAAGATAGCATTTTAAACAAATGGTGCTGGCTCAACTGGAGGTTAGCATGTAGAAAAATGCAAATCGATCCATTTTTTTTCTTTTTTTTTCTTTTTTTGGTTTTTCAAGACTGGGTTTCTCCATGTAGACCTGGCTGTCCTGGAACTCACTCTGTAGACCAGGTGGCCTCGAACTCAGAAATCCACCTGCCTCTGCCTCCCAAGTGCTGGGATTAAACACATGCACCACCACCACCCGGCTAAATTGATCCATTCTTAACTCCATGTATAAATTTCAATTCCAAGTGGATCAAGGACCTCCACATAAAACCAGATACACTGAATGGCTAATAGAAAGAAAGTGGGGAAGAGCCTCGAGCACATGGGCACAGGGAGAAATTTACTGAACAGAACACTAGTAGCTTTTGCTCTAAGATCAAGAATTGACAAATGGGACCTCATAATATTACAAAGCATCTATACGGCAAAGGAAACTGTCAATAGGACAAAATGGGAACCAACAAATTGGGAAAAGATCTTTACCAACCCTACATCCGATAGAGGGCTAATACCCAATATTTACAAAGAACTCAAGAAGTTAAAATCCAGAGACCCAAATAATCCTATCACAAATGGGGTACAGAGCTAAACAAAGAAATTTCAACTGATGAACACCAAATGGCTGAGAAGCACCTAAAGAAATGTTCAACATCCTTAGTCATCAGGGAAATGCAAATCAAAACAACCCTAGGATTCCACCTCACACCAGTCAGAATTGCTAAGAGCAAAAACTCAAGTGACAGCAGATGCTGGTGAGGTTGTGGAGAAAGAAGAACACTCCTCCATTGCTGCTAGGATTGCAAGCTGGTACAACCACTCTGGAAATCAGTTTGGTGGTTCCTCCGGAAACTGGCCATAGTAGTACCAGAGGACCCAGCTATACCATTCCTGGGCATATACCCAGAAGATGCTCCAACATGTAATAAGGACACATGTTCCACTATGTTCATAGCAGACTTATTTATAATAAGCAGAAACTGGAAACAACCCAGATGTCCCTCAATAGAGGAATGGATACAGAAATTGTGGTACATCTACACAATGGAGTATTACTTAGCAACTAAAAACAATGAATTTATGAAATTCTTAGGGAAATGGGTGGATCTTGAGAATATCATCCTGAGTGAGGTAACCCAATTACAAAAGAACATACATGGTATGCACTCTCTGATAAGTGGATATTAACCCAGAGGATCAGAATACACAAAGTACAATCCACAAACCACAAGAAACTCAAGAAGAAGGAAGACCAAAATGTGGATACTTCATTCTTTTTAAATGGGGGAACAAAATACCCACAGAAGGAGTTGCAGAGACTAACTATGGAGCAGAGACTGAAAGAAACAATCCAAGCTGATATAGCTGTCTTCTGAGAGGCTCTGACAGTACCCGACTAATACAGAAGTAGAGGCTCACAGCCATCCTGAGTACAGGATTCCCAATGAAGGAGCTAGAAAAAGGACCCAGGGAGCTGAAGGGTTTGCAACCTCTTAGGACGAACAACAATGAACTAACTAGTACTCTCAGAGCTCTCAGGGACTAAAACACCAACCAAAGAGTAGACATGGTAGGACTTATGGCTCCATCAGTATATGTATAGTAGAGGATGGCCAAGTTGTTCATTAGTGGGAGGAGAGGCCCTTGGCCCTGTGAAGGTTCTATTCCCCAGTGTAGGGGAATGCCAGGGCCAGTAAGCAGGAGAGGGTGAGGTTACAATCAAGGAGAGGAGGGAGGGAACAGGAGTTCATTTTTGTTGTTGACTTTTTAAAATGTTTTAAAATTCTTTTCAGAGCGGAAACTGGGAAAGGAGATATTGTATGACATGTAAATAAAGAAAATATCTAATTAAAAAATTATTCTTATTTTGGGCTTGTACCACAGTAAGAACCAAGATTTTAAGCTCTACTAAAAAAACAAAACAAATAAACAAACAAAAAGACTTTATCTATTTATATTCATTTAAAAAAACTAGTAGTGACATATTATTTTAAAATATACAGTTAATATTTTAGAGTTATTTAAAATTTATTTTCAGAAAAACAGATGTATTTTCAGTATTGCTCATTATTGTTGTAGACAAACATCTACACAAGACTGTTCAACTGATTGTTGCTTTATATCAAACAACTCTTATAATACCCATTTTTAGTATTGCAATATATTATAAATTTTAAAGAATATGACAAAATAAAAAAAGAAAGGTATGGCAGGTATTAAAGGGGGGTCTCTGAGAGGAGTTGAGATACAAAAGGAAAGAAGAGTGCGATGTAATTCTATTTACTTAAAATATGTTTTTAAATGTTAACAAACCCAGATAAATTGAAATTACTTATCTTTTCTCATCATAATGCAATAAAACATAAATTAATAAAAAATAAGCTTGGGGAAAAGTAATAAAAACGTGTAACAAATAAAGGGTGTAAGTATTGTTTGACCGTGCTTAAGATAGAAAAACCATTATTTTAGCATCATGCTCATAATGTTTTCTGATAGCAATGTTAGCTCAACTTAAAACAATATCATGTGGTTTTCTTTATTTTTGCACTAATACTATTACTTTCTGCTACTGAATAACATGGATACTTTGAAGGAGACAGTACCCTAAAGGAGTATGCTAACAGCAGAAATATTTTTCTAACAATAATTAGGAAAGATGATAAATCAAAATAAAGAACATACAAGCCATGGCCCAATGCCCTAGGAAAATAAAAGACTATCTATTGGTACCTTCCATGGGAGAGGATCCCGGGGGACATCTTTATGGAGTGAGCCTCCTTCCACTCTGAGTGACAGCTCCTCATGGAGTGCCTGGGCAATGGCATACACAGCAGCATGGACTTTGTAGCTCGAGAGTGAGGTTTTCATATCCCAAACATGCAGAGGTCGTGTGCTCAGGCTGCCATTTGGCTCACATTGACTTAGTTCCCTGACTCCGTGCTGATCAAAATATGGACATTCAAATAAGATGGACCACACATCCTGGATAAAGATGTCATGAGGGTATTTTCTAGGTTGAACACTTCTGAGAAAATCCTTGAATCCCAGAATTTCATCCATGTGGACAGAAAGTGATAATCCTCCACCAAAGTATGTATAACCTAGATTTTGTTCGAAGGGTAATGTGGTGATATCCCAATCAGAAGTTGTGATCCAGACATTACCAAAAGGAGTATTGCAAAAGATTTTATAGACAAATCTCAGAAGAGAATATGTGTCACCAAACGCAATGATAACACGTATCAATGAGAATCTTTTCATAAAAAGTTCCCTGTTTACTGTGTCCTTAGCAGGAAATTCTGGAACCCTTTCTGCAAATGCTACACATAGTCTATGGTTGGTCATCTCCTCTGTGATGTCCCTAAGGAAGAGTTCTCCCCTCATGTCATCTGGGACCACCAGGCCAACCCAGACCCAAGTGAAGTATAGCAGCAGTTGAATAATTCCCTGATACAGAGCTGCGGTGTGCACAGGAAACTGGTAAGGAGACTGGAACTGGACTCTGGTCCCAAGACTCTGGTCAAAAGGAGCATAGCTGATCTAAACAGAAAGAAAGTCACTACTTAAGACAAGAAAATTAGGTTTAGTCTCAAATGATTTGGTTTAACTTATCCATTTATGCACTCTAGGAGAAATTAAACAATTAGATAACTTTGCTAAGAAACACCATTTGTTACCTGTGGTACACCACTTTCTCCTAACTTCTCACAGAAAATGTTTCTTTTCCTTACACTTTTATAACATATCAAACAGGGCCACAGAGTATCTATCTCCTTCTCTCAGTTCAAGTAATACCACTCAAAGCAGAGCATTTGCAAATCTGTCACTTCCATACCAAAACTTCCATCTTTCTGATAATGCAAGTAGAGAAATGTTAACAATAAAGGCTTTTTTTTCTTGAAATCACAAATCCATAATTAATTATTCAATGAAGAGGAATCTATGAAGGACTTTATAATCTTCTATTGAAGTATATTATTTCCCTAGAAGTTTCTATGTTTTTTGTCTTTCTGTAATGCTTAATCTGTCAACAACTATCCTAAAATAGGCTTGCTTAGGACAGAATGCTCACTATCCATCTAAATGAATGTTGAAGTCTCTCTTTATTAGGACCCTCTAGTTCCCCACCTCATTGCTATCCTTCTTACCAGAAACTTTCAGTTGTTATTCCTATGAAATTTAGGGGATCTTTTCTTCAGTGTGGGGTGGACTAGATCATAAATTACCTAATCTGCTATATTTAATGACCAACTATCAAATTCACTTCACAATTCAACTTAATCTAATATTGACATGAAACAGTTCTTTTCCTTAAAATGTGGTCTTTAATGATTTCCAGGATTCTTTCTTTGGTCAAGGAATGTATTTCCAATTTTGACCAACGCTATTAGTCAGCCTTACTGAATCTTCCCTCTCTCTCTCTCTCTCTCTCTCTCTCTCTCTCTCTCTCTCTCTCTCTCTCTCTGTATCTCTCTCTCTCTCTCTCTCTCTCTCTCTCTCTCTCTCTCTCTCTCTCTCTCTCTCTCTCTCTCTGATGGTTGTATCAGAATATTTGGTGTCTCATGACTCACATTGGGACTTGATCCCCCTTTCCACACAAATTCCCTAATGAATCTCCTAAAATCAGATACTCACTGGGTCATGCCCTAATCCACAGCTCATGTCCTGACTCCATTCACTGACTTATCACCATGAATCTGAGTTTGGATGTTTAGTGAATATTTTACTTATTGGATCGAAAATCATGATAATTGGATACAGACACTCAATAATTATTAGTCGATTGGGAGAGAGGGGTGAATGGGGAGGAGGAGGAAGAATAGGAAAGAAGAAATCAGGAAATGAATATGTATACATTGAGGAAGGAAATGCTAGCATAAAGAAATACTCAATATTTAGTGAATGCACAAAAGTAAGCAATTTAAATAGATGATACAAGATGATACAATTCTAATATTAATAAACTCTAATAATGGGTTCATGAGTCCATTAAACTAATTAATAAAACATAATTTAAATAATGTTATATTAATTAAAATTAATGTTAATTTAACATGTAATTCATGAATTCCATGTAATTAAATTAATAAAACATGAGACATGTTAGTTAACATAACTTTCTTAATTAAATATATTTCTAAAAATCTGAAGGAACTACTTTAAAAACATAAATGAAAAAATTATGTGTTTGAAATGTGACAAATGGCATCCAAATATAAGACAAGAGTATGTGGTAAAGAGACCTGTTGTTCTGTGGACAGAACAAGCCCAAAGTTCTTTCAGGTCTCCAATCCAGGTGCTGCTTTCAAGAAGACAGCTGGCCCTCCAGAAAGATGGACTGACAAAGCAGAAGAGCTATAGTTCATCACTCCGTGACTCAGAGGGCTATGGAAGGCTGCACTGTCAGGACAGAACTGTTGTATAACACTGACCTACCATGGGGGTCTAAGAATGGAGAGTAACAGCACCTCCCAGAATCTGCAGGCATCTGAACAGACATGGATGAGGCTGACTCAGGAGGTAGGTATGGAAATGGAAGGTCACAATGGCGACAAACTGAATAGTTAGGTAGGAGGAGCTAGGCTCAGGCAGCTTATGGAGGGGGGATTTAGTTCACTGTCCTGCTGTCTAGGAGCTGACCTCAGCATCAGACTATAACTGGAGTCTGAGAGGCCAAAGCCTGAGGAGACAGAAGAACAAAATATAATGCTATACATGCTTGATGATATCATGATGAATCCGTTTCTTTAAAGCTAAGATGTGTGTGTGTGTGTGTGTGTGTGTGTGTGT
Source organism: Montemys delectorum (assembly GCA_019843815.1). Taxonomy (NCBI): domain Eukaryota; kingdom Metazoa; phylum Chordata; class Mammalia; order Rodentia; family Muridae; genus Montemys; species Montemys delectorum. The sequence continues at coordinate 80,260 of JADRCD010203125.1, forward strand.
GTGTATAAATATTTTATGAGGTTGAGGAAGTGACTCAAGAGTCTGATTAGAATCCTCAGCATTCTCATAACAAATCAGACACGGCTTTGTATGCTTGTACCCCAACATAGCAAGGTAGAGATAGGTAAATCTCAAGAGATTGTTGACTAGTCAGCTCAATATCTCAAGGTTACTCTGCAGTGAAAGACCCTGTTTTAAGGCAGCAGTGTAGAAAGTGGTGGAGGAAGACTGTCTGATTGGCAAGTGTACTGATATGCCTACCTGTACAGTCCTGATACAAATACCAGTTGCCACACACACACACACCACACACACACACACACACACACACACAGGCACACATTCAAGCATATGCATACTCATGCTCATGAACAAACATGGACAGATTAACACACACATATAGACACAGATGCATAAACATTGAAGGAGAGAGTGAGAGAGGTCATAATTCTTCTGTACTAGAAATCAAAGTGAGTAAGAAAAATGATACAAGATTGGATGCCAGAGTTGGTCTGTTGCGTAGAGTGACCAATAATCACGGAGTTCACATAAGCTGGCAGATGCAGTAAGGGAATCAATTCTGAATCTAAATAGAACTTAGCAAACGGGCATTTGATGGAGAAAATTTTAAATGTGGAGGAAAGGCGGAGCGTGTGGCCGGCCGGCTTTTTTGCTAGCAGGACTGTTTGGTGATTCTCCAGGGCGGCCATGGCAGAGCCCGCGTCCAGTGGCCTCACTGATGAGACCGCCCTCAGCTACTTCTCCGATCCTGACCCTAGCACCAAGGATTTTCTAATGCAGCAAACGATGCTAACAATTAAGGATCATAAGAAGTCCCTGGATTTTTATGGGAGGGTTCTTGGACTGACCCTCCTCCAGATGCTTGACTTCCCTTCTATGAAGTTCTCGCTCTATTTCTTAGCTTATGAGGATAAGAATGATATCCCCAAGGACAAGTCGGAGAGGAAGGACAGCGTGGACGCTCTCCAGAAAAGCCACCCTTGAGCTCACACACAACTGAAGATGACAAGACCCAAAGTTACCACAATGGCAACTCGGACCCTCGAGGATTTGGTCACATTGGGATTGCCGTTTCTGACGTCTACAATGCCTGGAAGAGATTTGAAAAACTAGGTATCAAGTTTGTGAAGAAACCGGATGACGGGAAAATGAAAGGCCTGGCGTTCATCCAAGATCCCGACAGCTACTGGATTAAGATTCTGAATCCTAACAAAATAGCAACGATTATTTAGCTCCGGGAGAATGTGCTTTTGAGGTGTCAGGGACAGCAGGGAAAAGAAACAGACAAAAAACAGTGTGATTCAAGATGCTGCGGTGGCCAGAAGCATTGGGGACTGATGGATCTCTGCTCCAGTTCAAATCCTTCTGAAGCCCTTTTCATTGTCCCGATTCAGTGGGTTTTTAAAAGTCTTCCCTCTGTTTAGTTCCCTAATTTTCAAGTAGCATTTTATCTTATGACCTTGACAAAGTTATGTGACTCACTTTTAAGATAATAGTTAGAACAGTTCCCTTTAGAGACCACAGTTGCTACTGCCTGTCTCTTAAAGACTGCTCAAGTCTGTTTCTGATTCATCATTTAAAGTTTTGTTTCAAATGTTTCTTTTGGGGGGGTCCATTAGTGTCTGGGGTTTCAGTTCCTCAGAAATAACTTTCCATAGTGGAAAGTACAGAGCAGTGAACAGAAATGAAATTTTTTTCCGTGTACTTCAAACAGCATAGTGTTAATCTTACCAAAGAGAAGGCATTCCTGAGAGCAATTTGGAATCATGCTGACAAGGACACAGATAGAAATACTATATTTTTTTGTATGTATGAAGTACTTTCAGAATTCAAGGACTAACTTTACTTGTCTGGGATTGTGGAGGAGGAAGGCACTAGACAATGGGCTCTGCTGTAGCATCCTTTATGTGAACGAATACTGCAGTTACCATGTGAGGAAACAAGCAGCTGGATATACCAAGTAACCTGATTGGTCTGAAGGCTTGGGAGGTGTTTCTAGTAGCTGGCTTATGGCCTCACAGTACCTACTGCTCTACTGTGAAACCTGCAGTGAGTCTGGCCTTGTGCTCTTGCCTCTCGCACTCGGGCTTAAATATCACATAGAAAGCAGCACAGAGATCTATAGGACAAGGCTGCTGTAGGGAACACCTGTGAGGGAGCCCCACATCACTTGGAGGAGCCTTCCCCACCCCATGGTCTTCAGGATGCTTGTAGGATAAGTTACGTTCAGTACTAAGTCAGATGTCTGGCCTTAGCTCTGTGATCTTCCCTGCTGAGTGAGGATTGACGGCTTCTCAGAGGCGATTTGGAAACTCAGTAACTAGAGGACAAAACCCAATCTGAGGTCAGACGGCAGCGAAGTTCCCTGCCCTCTGTAGTAGAAGACATGGGTGGGCAACGCCAAGTGTTACACAGCTATGGGCACTGTTTCTTCTCCGGATGGAATGGATTTATGTAAGCAGTTTAAATTCATCATAGGCTGAAATAAAGCTAACACTGTTTAATACATAAAAAAAAATGTGGAGGAAAAAAGGTAACCAAATAAAGTTGCTAAAAGTTAAAATGCAAGTCAGTCAAATGAAAACCTCCACTGAACAACCTCTGTACATTTTCTTCAACTCAAGGATGTGCTCTGAGATATGTGAAAGTGAATCAAGAAAGAAAGATGTAGATCTTATCATACAAAGGACCTACACACGGAAATGTTCGAGAGCAGACATACAGCACTCAGGCAAAGAGAAGAAATGGATAGAAAGGGTGTCTGTCCTATGTAAAGTTGGAATAATTTTCATATATCTGAGATTCATTTACATACACTAGAGATATTTTACCTATTATATACAGAAAACTGAAACAAAAATGCCAACATGATAAAGGAAATGAAAAATCTATAGATCATGGTCAACAGTACAACACTGCCGGCTCCACAGTTCACTCTTATGACATAGACAAATGAATTACAAAAGCAATGACAAAAATGCCTCAGGATGTTATGAGTACATTGAAGTTGTGTTGGGTCACATGCATAACAATCAGTGGCTACAGACTAGACAGCTAGGTACAGTATGAAGAGCAAAACTTGAATTTCAAAAAAA
>JADRCD010203126.1:0-42683 GCA_019843815.1 Montemys delectorum
AGTGGATCTATCACTGACTGAAGGACTCTCCTCTTGGATTTCTTCAGCCTTTTCTTTCTTTAAGGAATGGGTGGGGATTGGCCTGTTTAGTGTTGCCTTGTGTGCTGGCTTAGTGTTTCTCTTCTGGATGGTTTGCAAGCTCAAAGCCCAACAAAAACGTGACAAGGTAGTAATTGCCCAAGCACTTGCTGCGCTAGAGCAAGGAGCCTCTCCCGATATTTGGCTCAGCATGTTAAGAACAAAGTAAACACTCAAAGGCTAATGGTCAGCGAGACTTAGCTCTTGCACCCCATGGGGTCTTATCCCATTGCACACGGGAGAGTGAGTCAAACTGCCATAAGTCCTCAAGGCCCGCTGCCTTTGGCCCCCACGACGGGATTAGGCTGATGCCATAAACCAGGAGCACACCAATGAGTAGTGATCCAAAGGATCCCACCTATCTCTTGGTGCTGGTAGTGGACAGCACATCAGCTAGCCTAAGACACGGGGCATTGGCCAGAGCCTATCATTTAAAACAAAAAGGGGGAGATGTAGAGAGCCACACTAAGCCGGCAGCCTCCATTACAAGATGGCGCCGGCATCCGGTTTCTTCTTCCCTTAGCACATAGTCTGCGCATGTGCCTAGGGCCAGAGCGCGCTAAGTCTCAGCCCATCTGCGCATGTGCTAGGGCCAAAACGCGCCAAGTCACAGCCTATCCCGAGGCGTCTCATGAGGTAATGAGCAAACAGCCAATCAGAGATAAACACGCCGCTCCAGGGTGTATATAAATGGTGCTTTGTCCGAGGTTCGCTCTCTCCTCGCCACATGGTAATAAAGGTGCTGCAGAAGGATCCTGTGTGTGTGTCCGTGTATTCCTGCCGGCGGGAAGATACCGCGGACCACATGTAGTGACTTTAACTAATGTTGAAATCACCTCATTATGAGTAATCAGTGGGGATTGGCAAAGAGCTTACACGAGCATTTAGGGGGAAACTAACAACAGATACCCTCAAGAGCAAACAACTTCAATCTATAAAAAGAACTAATTGGATTCTTCCTTGCACTCTGAGAACCTTTTATACAGATGCCAACGCATCAGGAATGGCAAGTTGTAAGTCAGAAAATATAAAGTAGTTCAAAGCCCATATGCTTCAGTTCAAAAATTAGGAATCTAATCTATCCCATAATAAGCACCATGTAAATACTAGAAGCTTAAAGAAAACTTTTTTATAACTTGGTGACTAGCCAAGGAAATTATAAAAAATTGTCCTACTTGTTCTGTGTATAATCAAGCTCCATTACCTGCTGGATTTGGTATCTAAAGGCACACGAAGAAGTACAATTTGGCTGATGGATGTGTTTCATTTTGCAGAGTTTAGAAAACTTAATTATATCAAACAGTTGGTACCTATTCGGGATTCCAATGAGTTCTAAAAAGACTGATTTACACATTGATTATTACACATTGGTTATTTACACATTGATCTGTATGTAGAACTGACGGCTATCATAAGGATACCCTTGCAAATTAAAACTGATAGTGCTTTCACACGTGTATCTAGTGTAATGAGCAATTTTTTAATGTATTATAGCATTAAACATATTGAGGGTATTGCATACAATCCCACAGGTCAAGCAATTCGGTAAAGATTTAACAATACTTTAAAAGACAAGCTTGTAAAACAGAAGGGGGATATGAGCTTTCCCAGAGATAAGTTACATAATAAGTTATTAACTTTAAATTTTGTAAATGTCAATGAAACAGCACAGCTGCTAAAAAACACTGGATTTATAAAAAGGCTGACGAGCCGGGCAGTAGTGGTAGACACCTTTAATCCCAGCACTCGGGAGGTAGAGGCAGGCAGATTTCTGAGTTCGATGCCAGCCTGCTCTACAGAGTGAGTTCCAGGACGGCCGGAGTTACACAGAGAAACTCTGTCTCAAAAAAACAAAAAAACAAAAACAAACAAACAAACAAAAACAAACAAAAAAAAAAACAAAAAAAGAAAAGAAAAAGAAAAGGCTGACGAATTAAAACTGCTTGTATACCATAAGGATGTGTTAACTTCAGAATGGAAGTCATGAAATGTGTTCCAATGGGGGAGAGGCTAGGCCTTTATTTCCACAGGAATTTAAAATCTATGGAGTCTTTCAAAGTTAACGAAGATTAGAGATGATCATGGGAGACGTGCAGATCTTGGCTACTGATGTGGTGTGAGGGAAGAGACCTGGAAGGATGGCAAAGCAGGTTACATGAACACTAATCCCTGCACGTAGGATTAGTTCAAGAGCTTATCTGAAGAAGGAAATGTTATAGTTGATCAGACTGAAAACTTTTGAGCGCTGCAAACCTATTCCTGGTTACGATATCTATGGTAATGACACACGTACAAGGTTCAAAGCTTTTATTCCTAACCCTCCGTCTATCAGATGGGTAAGTTGAGGACACGTGGCTGTCTCCACAGTATCCAATGAACCTTTTTGGCTACCTAGTGTAAGGGAGGTACCGATACTAAGATCTAGTTCCCTAATTGGTTCTTGATTTGTCAATAAAAAAGGCTGAGATCCAATTGCTGGGCAGAAGGTACATGTGGGACTTCTGGGAAAGGAGATACAGGGAAAGAAAGAGGGGCTTTTCTGTCATAGTTTGGAGGAAAGAGGACGCTGTGATCATGTAGAACCTTTGGCCTCGCTATGGGCCAGGGGAAAAGATGTCTCACAGGGGCCAATTGGGACAAGCCATTAAGCTTAGGGTGGAAGGAGAGACAGAGATAGTAAATTGATAAGGGTAAGCATTTCCAAGCAAGAGGTATCTGTGCCCAGCAAAAGACAAACTCTAAAGTAACAAGCTGAGTGTGTGTCTTTTATCCTCAAATTCTGGGGTCTCTGGAGTAGACTGATAATCCTATCCCTCCTGGAGCAAAAGTAGGTAGAGAGAGAGGCCAGGTTGGTACTGGCAGTAGTAGATCCCGGAGCCAGGGTGGGACTGATTGCTATTGATCCTGGAGCTAATCTGTGTGGGACAAAAGGAAGTTGGAGCGGCCAGAGCGCAGCAGCTCCTGGGCAAGCGGCTGTGTGTCTTTAAAATGACACATAACAACCTGGTTCTTGAGACTAAGATGTGTTGATACAAAAGTGTCCCTACAATTTTATGTTTAAAAGTTTGTGTGTTGGGGCTAAAGAGATGGTTCTGCAGTTAAGGGCACAAGAGGTCCTAAGTTCAATTCCCAGCAACTACATGGTGGTTCACGAATGTCTGAATGGGATCCAATACCCTCTTCTGGTGTGTCTGAAGACAGCTACAGTGTACTCATACATAAAAGTTTTTTTAAATAAATCTTTAAAAAAAAAGTTTCCATGTTTCCAAAGCAAAATGCCCCACCACCAGTGAGGTAGAAGGATCTAGCCCCAAGTGGTCTACCCTCACAGACTGCCTTAGCTGGCAATTCCTCAAAATTTGCATCCAGAACAGCTTCGAAACAGTTAGACCAGATGCTACAGCTTCACACACTGCTTCTGCTAGGCCTGCACCTTCCTGGACAGCAGCTCTCCCATGACTTGGCCAGCATCCAAATTCTCTTCAGGTCCCCAAAGATGCTGTTGCCCCAAGACAGCAGGAAGAACTCTAAAGGATACAAAGCAGTCATTCCCAAGATGGGCAACGGGTGGTCATTGGTCATTTGGTGACATGTGGATGGTTGTTGTCACTTTAAGGGAATGGTTGTGGGTTGTTAGTGGTTGTGTTTAGGGAAGATACAAAGGAAAGGAAGTTAGATTTAGAGATCTCTCTCTCACTTCTATCCTTCCTTCTCTCCTATGTAGCATTGGTGGGTGAAGCCAGGTAAGAAGGCAGGAAGAGTGAGAGGAAAAAGGAGAGTGGACTATTGTATCTCCTTTTAGACTGAGAAGGCAACATATTTTAGATTGGTATTGATTGGTTTAGATTTTGTATGATGATAGAAATCTAAGGTTATATTTGCTACAACACTACACACACACACACACACACATGATTCAACTCTTGTTTAAGGTATATATACATACAACTTCCAGCTCATTTAAAAATGTAACGTAAAGACCCAGTCTTATGAAAGCTATGTTGTAAAGTGTTAGGGATAATTAAGAAACACAGTAGTGAGCCACCTGTAAGCAGTCACCCTTTCATGTGTTCAGAACTATACTTGTAATCGTGCTAAGTACTAATGTAGTTGATTACAGGAGTAGGTTTTATTTAGCTGCTTATGTATGTTTTCAAAGTTAAACAAATAACTAGAAACAAGCAAGTTTGTCTATTTTGATATACTTCAGATAGATAGCTGGTCCTCAAAGACTTTAGAGATTTGCGGAATATGTCATTTAAAATGTTTAATAAAAGACTCTTTGTGACAGCCACATCAGCTCCTGGAAGCACCCCTAATCTCCTCCGAAGATGATGGGGGGCACAGAAGAACCTCTTCCTGGGGCTCTCTTCCACTGTGTCAAAGCCGGCCGCAGGGTTCCAACTGCCTGACCTGGACTGCTGACAGTATGCCATCCAACCTGGGCAAGCAGGACACTGGGGAGTCGATGGTCCCACTTTGCCTAGACAAGATAACACAGTCCCTGCTTCACAAGAAAGTCTGTCGGACTCAGGAGCGTGGGGGGACTGTCCGTGTAGCCATTAAGTCTGTCATTTATTAGATCCCAAAGCTGTTTGCTCTGCATTTCCTGTTACTCAGGTAAAATTCATCCTTCTTAGGTCTCTGATGGGTTTGAAGACCAGACTAGTGGGAGAATTAAGTTCAGAGCTAACGTTAATCGGTGGAGCTCTGATAGTTATCATAGTCACAAGCTCGACGTCTTCAAACGTTTCTTTGTCTTCTAAATACAAACTTAAAGGGGACTTCACAATGTGCTCATTTGACACAAACACTCTATAGAACTTTGGACTCCCCAAGACAGGACAAATGGTCCGGACATTGTAAATATAGTTCTTTTATTTTTATTTTGTCATATTCTTTACAATTTATAACATATTGTAACAATAAAAATGAGTATTATAAAAATTGTTTGCTAAACAATCAATTGGACAGTTTTATGTAGATGCTTGTCTACAGCAATACTGAAACTGCATACGTTTTTCTCAATATAAATTTTAAATAACTCCAAACATATTAACTGTATTTTTTTGTTTGTTTGTTTGTTTTTTGAGACAGGGTTTCTCTGTATAGCCCTGGCTGTCCTGGAACTCACTCTGTAGACCAGGCTGGCCTCAAACTCAGAAATCCGCCTGCCTCTGCCTCCCAAGTGCTGGGATTAAAGGTGTGCACCACCACCGCTCGGCTTAACTGTATATTTTAAAATAATACATCACTACTAGTATTTTTAAAATTAATATAAATAGATAAAGTCTTTTGTTTGTATTTATTTTTTTTAAAGATTTACTTATTTTATGTATATGAGTACACACTGAAGCTGTACAGATAGTTGTGAGCCTTCATGTGGTTTTTGGGAATTGAATTTAAGGACCTCTGCTCGCTCCGGTCAACCAGCCCCAAGATTTATTTATTATAAATAAGTACACTGTAGCTGTCTTCTGACACACCAGAAGAGGGCATCAGATCTCATTACGGGTGGTTGTGAGCCACCATGTGGTTGCTGGGATTTGAACTCAGGACCTTCAGAAGAGCAGGCGGTGCTCTTACCCGCTGAGCCATCTCGCCAGTCTATGCAGTATTTTTCAAGATCAGATAACCTTCCGAAAGTCTCACATCCAGAATGCCACCAAAATGAATTACAGATTTCAAGAAATTTGGTGCATAGGTAGTAAGGGTCTCACCCAGGACCTCCTGTGTGGGACTCTGAAAGGTAGCAAGGCTCAAAACCCTGGAGACCTTTGAAGGTGTTCTGCGTGTTTCCGGGCGCCAGGCCCGTCACTAGCCGCAGCCTCCCATAGATTTGTGGCCATCAGTTATGTAAGGAGGATGTGACCTGAAGACACATGAGCTCAAGACAGATCTCCATTTTAATGAGGTACCTAGATGCTTAGCCAAAAAGCTTGCCTTCTCAGACATTCCTCCCTGCAAAGGGTAGTTAACATCAGGCCCACCCTGAGAAGTGGGGTGTGGTTTTACTCATCCACTTTCCACCATGGCAATAAATGCCTTAGAACCATGGACTGCCTCCTTTCATCGGGCTCCACCATGGAGACGGCCTTCCGCTATAGAGCAGCCGTCTAATGTCCTGCAGAAGGCCTCCCTGCGCTCCCAGCCACAACTACTACCAAGCTAAAGCCTGCAGCCCACGATTCTCCCCTCTGGACCAGCTGGAGCTCCCCTCTTTTCCCCCCTCGGCCCTGAGCTACATCCAGCCTGATGGCCCCTACTCTGTTCTTAGCAATTCCAAGGCTCCCAGCAGCGCCTGGGTGTCTGAGAGCCTAAGAACCAGACAGCTCGAGCCTCGTCACAGGCCCAGGGGGGTCCCCAGCCAGCTCTGGCTGTCCTGTGTGTCAGACCACATTTCCCCACCCCTGAGCAGTGTCCCCAGGCTTCCCTAGCCCAACACCCTCAGGGCAATGGTGAGGGGTAAGCAAGGTCAGCTCCAGGAATCCTGACTCCCCAGTGGCCATGCCCTGGGGTGGAGCAGACACCAGACAAATAATCCTATACTCAAGCACTATAGGAACCAGGCCTGCATGCGGTATACAGACAAAACACTCTCACACATAAGTAAATAACCCAATTACTAAAAGTTCAAGGTTGCTGGGCAGTGGTGGCACATGCCTTTAATCCCAGCACTTGGGAGGCAGAGGCAGGCCGATTTCTGAGTTTGAGGCCAGCCTGGTCTACAGAGTGAGTTCCAGGACAGCCAGGGCTATACAGAGAAACCATGTTTTGAAAAAACCCCCTATAACTGAAAAAAAAAAAAAAAAAACAAGAAGCATCGAATCAGAAGTCATTGAATTAGGAGTTAGGATTCACACTGTGCCAACCTGACTTCTTTTTTTTTTTTTTTTTTTAAGGTATATTTATTTATTTTTTATGTATGTGAGTACACTGTAGCTGTCTTCAGACACACCAGAAGAGGGCATCGGATCCCATTACAGATGGTTGTGAGCCACCATGTGGTTGCTGGGAATTGAACTCAGGACCTCCGGAAGAACAGTCAGTGCTCTTAACCACTGAGCCATCTCTTCTCCCTCCCCCTCGCCTGACTTCTTAGCCTGATAACTTCTATACAGACTCTACTTTCAAATAAAGTTACAGTTTTAGGTAGCCTTTCAACATAGCAGCAGCAACAGCAGCTGCTGCTGCTGCTTCTGTTTCTGCTGCTTCTGCTTCTCCTTCTCCTCCTTCTCCTTCTTCTCCTTCTCCTCCTTCTTCTCCTCTTATTCCTCCTCCTCCTCTTCCTCCTACTTCTTCTTCCCCTTCCCCTTCTACTTCTCCTCCTTCTCCTCCTCCCCTTCTCTTTCTCCTCCTCTCCTCTTCCTCCTTGTTTCTCTTCCTCCCCCTCCTTTATTTCTAAACTAAAAAATAGGATCTGGTTGTGGTGGCACACACCTTTACTCATTGGGTCTGCAGCCTTGGTGATATATAATAGATGCCCTTACTACTGACCAACCAGAGTGTAGGAGCACACACCCTAACTCCTGATTTCAGGCCAAGGTTTAAAGTAGACTTTAGAGCACTCAGATTCCTGTTGAGGCCCATAGTTCTGGCTGTCCTAGAACTCTCTAGGTAGCCAACATTGGCAGCAAATTCAGCAGCCCCTTTCTTCACCCAACCTCTTTGTGCTCTCAGAAAACACTTCCCAGAAGATGTTACCTCAATGATGCTGGTCTCTTTTTAATCACCAATAATTTCTTAGCTCCAGCGAACCAGCATCAATAGTCCCAGTAATGCAAAGTTCTCTCTTTAGTAGTTCTGGTATCTTGTTAATCACAGCTGATACTTCAGCCCCAGCTAACCAGAACCACAGAATCTTCACAATCAAAACAACATGGCCCTGATAAGAGTCTTTAATCTTCCCTCTGAAATTTCACAAGCCAGGCCTCCATCTCTGCACTGTTCTCAACATGATCTTCCAAGCTCCTACAGAATATCCCACAGAGTTCTTAACAGCTAGTGACTGCTCTTCTAGCTCAAAGTTCCAAAGTCCTTCCACAGTCCTCCCCAAAACATGGTCAGGTTGTCACAGGAATACCCCACTATGCTGGTACCAATTTGTATTAGTCAGTGTTTCTATTCCTGCACAAACATCATGACCAAGAAGCAAGTTGGGGAGGAAAGGGTTTATTTGGCTTACTTCCACATGGCTGTTGATCACCAGAGGAAGTCAGGACTGGAACTCAAGCATGTCAGGAAGCAGGAGCTGATGCAGAAGCCATGGAGGAATGTTCCTTGCTAGGATGAGGCGCTAAACCTAACCTAGTTCAAACTGGCTCAAACAAGAAGGCACTGTGCTAGGCATCCTTCTTAGGCAGCACCTTTATGCCATGTAACTACTCAAAGGTCTAAAAGGGATGCGGGCTTCTTGGGATGTTGTAATAGATTGTATTTATGCTTAGTTAAGCTCAATTTTTATTTAGCTTCCAAGTAATTCACAAACAGGACTTGCGAAAGTGGAACTGTATTGCTAGGGAAGTGTAAGAGGACCCCCCCTCCCCCATCCCAGGTTACAGCCTCCCTCCCTCTGCCCCCCTCCCCAAACAGATAGGAGCTGATCCAATGCAGCTCACAGAAAGATCTTTATTCTACTTTGGTCCTTCGGCTCATCACCAACATGCAGAATAGTTTCTGTTGGAGAGAGGAGCCCCAGATATCTATTGGGGCAAGTCTTTAAAGTAAGCAGCAAGCAGGGGGTAAGTGTGCAAGCATCTAATTGGAAAGCTACTATGACCTTTAGCCTAATTGGCTGGTGCTGGGAATCAAATTGTAAACTTAATTTCTATTTCCCATTATATTGGTGGCTGTTAGGCAGGGTGTGGGCTTGTAACCTGTGGATGCAGATTTGTTAGGGGAACAACTGGGAGACGCTGGTCTTATTGGGGGTGTAACTGGGAGATGCAGGTCTTATTGGGGCTGTAACCTGGAGACGCAGGTCTTGTTGGAGGTGAGCCTAGAGACTGGAGCTAGGTTTGGGTTCTGTTGGGGGGAGGGGGGTGTAACTTGGAAACTAATGTTAGGTACCAGCCAGTTAGTTTACCTGAGTTCAAACTTAGGTCAGGTTCTCTACAATGGAGTCTGAACTTAAAAGATCTGGCCACCATCACAGTTGGGAACACTGTCACAGCCAGGTAGGGGTGTGGCTCAGGACAACTGTTTTTTTCTCTTATTTTCGGTTTATTTGATTTCATGTGTGTGCCTATCCGTACATCACACATGTGCCTAGTGCATGTGGAGACCAGAAGAGCACATCAAACACACTGGAAGGAGAGTTACCAATGTTGCAAGCCAGCATGAGGGTGCTAGGAACCAAACCCAGACCCTCCGTAAGAGCTACAGGTGCTCGCTCTCAATCTTAGAGCCGTCCTTCCAGTCCCCCAGTGGAATTCCCATCTCCTGTATGGGGAGAGCTGAGTTTGACTCTACCTTTCCCAAACTCACGCTGGAGGAGCCTCTTACATAATAGATTTGTAAATGCTATTATGTATTCTGATGAGACTAATTCTTACCAAAACAATGGGACTTGGAGTGTTGAGGACCCAAGGAGAGATGTGAGTCCAAAGTCTTAGCATAGTCTCTCCTCACTAACTCCCTCCTCACACCGTGTAGGGTTTCATTGCTGTGACAACACTTAATTGTGGCTGCCTTGAAGTTTTCGGAGGCTCATTGCCATCGTGGTGGGAAGTATGGCAGCATGCAGGCAGACATGGTGCTGGAGGAGGAGCTGACTGTTCTACATCGGATCCACAGGCAGCAGAAGGAGACCCCCTTCCGCACTGGGGGGAGCCTCAGCAGCACAGCCCTCAAGGGGCACCTACCCAGTGACACACTTCCTTCAACAAGGCCACGCCTATCCCAACCGGGCCACACCTCCTAGCCGTGCTATTTTTTCACCGACCAAGTACATTTGAACCACCACACACCACTTACGGTTTCTAGTACGACACTACAGAGCCCAAAAAGAGTCTTTATTTATGTGGGCCCTTGGGTTGCATCTCTCAATAGCGTCTGCACTGCCTTCTATTTGGAGAGGCTAGAAAGCTGCCCGCCTTGCTTCCCAGACTGACTCTGACATGAGTTCTTAAGTCCTATCTACAAGATTAAGTGGAGGGAGAAAAATAGAGGGTAAGATGGGATGGAAACCACCCCACTCTCCCAGGCTGAGGTGGCTGGGTAGGGATTGTTCTCAGGAGAGTCTCAAATCCAAACTCTAGTTCCCAGCGTGAGGTATCTAATCTTTGAACTCCAGTTATGTAGTGTGAGATTGAACCAGTAGCAGCTTTTAACATCAGTTTTTCCAGGCCTGTATATTTGAAAGCACGCCATTACTATATTAATTTTTTTTTTTTTAATGTTCAGGATGGTTTCTAGCTTAGGCCAATCACTAATGCATACACATAAGTTTGTGATTTGGGGAGGGGGTGTTTGAGGCAGAGCGACCGCTCTGTGTCTCCGTGGCTAAACCGGAACTCACCATGTAGATCAGGTTGACTTCAATCATGCCTTGACTTCCAAGTGCTGGGACTAAAGGCATTTACTACCACTCTTGGCATGCTTTGTAGCAGTGGCTGGCCTGGAACTCACCACGATCCACTTGCCCTGCCTCTGTCCTCCTAAACAGAGGGATTAAAGGCATATACCACCTGGCTCTTTCCTACCTGAGTAGTTTTTCGAAATCTTTCTCAAAATTGTAACCAGGATTAGAGAGGTGGCTCAGGACAAGGAGCACTAGCTGCTCTTGCAGAGGACCTGGGTTCAGTTCTCAACACACATGTGGCTGTTTACACCCATCTATCACTCCCATTTCAGGAGGTCTGAAGTTGGCTTCTGTCTTTTGCAGGCACTGCACACACGTGAAGCTCTTATACACATGCAGGTAAAACGGCCATACAATTAAGAACAAAATAAGTCTTAAAAAACCTGGAGAGATGGATCAGTGGTTAAGAGCACGGACTGCTGCTCCAAAGGTCCTGAGTTCAAATCCCAGCAAACACATGGTGGCTCACAACCATCTGTAATGAGATCTGATACCCTCTTCTGGTGTGTCTGAAGACAGCTACAGTGTACTTACATACAATAGTAAATAAATAAGTCTTTAAAAAAAAAAAACAAACCTGGTAGCAGAGGTCCCCATCACTCACTGAGACAGTCGTCTCTTATGCTCACACATAAGGGACGACTGTGGTTGTTTTTGCATCTCTGAATGTATTATCTAGAAAGGCCTGAAGACCTAGAACCCCTTTCCAGAAGTTGTTTTTTTCTTTTCTTTTCTTTTCTTTTTTTTTTTTTTTTAAATTTTTCGAGACAGGGTTTCTCTGTATAGCCCTGGCTGTCCTGGAACTCACTCTGTAGACCAGGTTGGCCTCGAACTCAGAAATCCATCTGCCTCTGCCTCCCAAGTGCTGGGATTAAAGGCATGTGCCACCACTGCCCGGCCAGAAGTTTATTTTTAAACAGAAGCCACAGTGATACTGAGCTTTGTCTTTTACTTCAGCTTTTATTCTCGCTTAGAGAACAGTGAGGAGCTCTGGCGGCTACATGACATTGCACGGGAATAGGTAGGATGAAGAATCAGGTATGACAATTTGCAGATAAATCAGGTGTTAGAGGGATTTGCAAGGCTGTAACTTCCAAGAAAACACTTGTTTCAGAAAATATGAAGTTTTTTTTCTTTCATTAAAAATGTAGGCTAGAGAGATGGCTCAGCAAGGTTAAGAGCACGGACTGCCCTTCCAGAGGCCCTAAGTTCAATTCCCAGCAACCACATGGTGGCTCACAACCATCTGTAATGGAATCTGATGTCCTCTTCTGGTGTGTCTGAAGACAGCTACAGTGTACTCATATATATAAAAATTAATAAATCTTTTTAAAAAATGCCAATATATTTCTTTTAAAATACAGGACATTCACATAGTAAGATAGTATAAAACAATAAACATTGTGACATGCAGATAGTCTCAAAAACCCATTGAGTATAAGACGCTATACAAGCCGGGCAGTGGTGTCACACACCTTTAATCCCAGCACTTGAGGCAGAGGCAGGCAGACTTCTGAGTTCGAGGCCAGCCTGGTCTACAGAGTTAGTTCCAGGATAGCCAGGGCTACACAGAGAAACCCTGTCTCGAAACCCCCGCCCCCCAAAAAAAAGATTTATTTATTTATTATATATAAGTACACTGTAGCTGTCTTCAGACACACCAGAAGAAGGTATCACATCTCATTACAGATGGTTGTGAGCCATCATGTGGTTGCTGGGATTTGAACTCAGGTTCTCTTGAAGAGCAGTCGGCACTCTTAACCTCTGAGCCATCTCTCCAGCCCCTGTCATTCTATTTCTATAAATTTTTTTAAAAAGTGCATGGATCTGTGTCTTTGGAAGTCAGAATAAAAGTTATCTTGGTGAGACTAAAGAAAGGTCTTGGGCTGGAGAGATGGTTCAGTGGTTAAGAGCAGTGACTGCTTGCTCTTTTTCCAGCAACCACATGGTGGCTCACAACCATCTGTAATGGGATCTGATGCCCTCTTCCGGTGTGTCTGAAGAGAGTGACAGTATACTCACATACAAAAAATAAATAAATAAATCTTTAAAAAAAAAAAAAAAAAAAGAAAGAAAGAAAGAAAGAAAGAAGGTATTTGTGCATGCTAGAGAAGCATTGGATTTTCTAAGCTATATATCCCCAGCCCTGTCAATTTACTCATTTTACCTCTTAGTGTTTTTTTGTTTTTCGTTTTGTTTTGTTTTTGTTTGTTTGTTTGTTTTGTTTTGTTTTTCGAGACAGGGTTTCTCTGTGTAGCCTTGGCTGTCCTGGAACTCACTCTGTAGATCAGGCTGGCCTCGAACTCAGAAATCCACCTGCTTCTGCCTCCCAAGTGCTGGGATTAAAGGCATGCGCCACCACTGCCTGGCCATTTTGGTCCTTGTTAAGAGTCTGGCTTTTAGCGGCTGGTGATGGTGGAGGTGGCGGCGGCGCACGCCTTTAATCTCAGCTCTTGGGAGGCAGAAGCAGGCAGATTTCTGATTCCTGAGGCAAGCCAGGTCTACAAAGCGAGTCCTAAGGCAGCCAAGACTACACAGAGAAACTTTGTCTTGAAAAAAAGAAGAAGAAGAAGAAGAAGAAGAAGAAGAAGAAGAAGAAGAAGAGGAAGAGGAAGAGGAAGAGGAAGAGGAAGAGGAAGAGGAAGAGGAAGAGGAAGAGGAAGAGGATAAGAGGAGGAGGAGGAGGAGGAGGAGGAGGAAGAAGAAGAAGAAGAAGAAGAAGAAGAAGAAGAAGAAGAAGAAGAAGAAGAGGAAGAGGAAGAGGAAGAGGAAGAGGAAGAGGAAGAGGAAGAGGAAGAGGAAGACGACGAAGACGAAGAAGACGAAGAAGACGAAGAAGACGTAGAAGAAGAAGAAGAAGAAGAAGAAGAAGAAGAAGAAGAAGAAGAAGAAGAAGAAGAAGAAGAAGAAGAAGAGGAGGAGGAGGAGGAGGAGGAGGAAGAAAGGGAGCTTTGAAGCTAGCCTGGGCCTCAAAAGGCTGACCCAAGCTTTCATATCCATGTTTATGCCCCGGAATGATTCAGATAAGAGATTCGTTGCCACAACCTGTACCACGTCATTTGATTCGTAGCCTTTGAGACTGTGAAGGAATAAATCTCCTTTTTTTCCTCCATTTTCTTAGGAGGGGCAATGTTTCATTCTGCAGCCTGAGCTGGGCTCAAACTCAGTCTTGCTTCCAGAGAGATGAGTGTTGAGCCCAAGCTTAAACTTTTCTTTAGGAGTTAGGGAGGCTTATACCGAGAGCGGTAGTTTATCTAGAGGCTAAGACACAAGAATCACTGTGAGCTCAAGGTCAGCCTGTGACCTATTGTGAGTTCCAGACCAGCTTAGGCTATATGAAACAGTTTCAAAATAATGCGTAGGAAGGAGGAAGACAGGAGGATCTGGCATGATGGGGCATAACTGTAGTGCCAAGCATGTTGGAGGGAGAAGTTTATGGGAGTCTAAGGTCAGCCTTGGCTAGATAGCATGTCGAGATCAGTCTATTAAGAGATGGTTGGTTCGAAAAGGGGACTTGAGGGTGGGCTGTGAATAAAGTTCAGTAGTAGAATGTATTTGTGAGGCTCTGGGCTCAATCCCCAGCAACCAAATGGAAGCAGAGTTTTGTTTTGTTTTGTTTTGTTTTTCTCTTCCTATGACTACACTGTATTTGCTTCTAATGTATAGAATGTGACAGAAATGATAGATTGTGACTTCTGAGGGTAGGTCATAAAAGGCATTGAACTTTCTGCCTTGTTCCCTCTTGGTCACTTGCTATGGGGAAAGCCAGCCAGTCCAGCAGCTCTATGGAGAGATCTAGGCTGTGAGAAGGTGACATATCTGCCAGAGCCTGTTAGCATAGGAGGCCTTCTGTTAACAGCCATGTGAATGAGCCATCTTAGGAACACGGCTTCCAGCTTCCGTCCAGCCTTCCGATGACTGCAGCCCCCAGCAGCATCTCAGCTCACCAGGTGAGCTGTCTGTGAAGCTGTCTCCTGGACCACAGAATCGGTGAGATGACAAGTGATTACTGTTGTACTTTTAGGGCTCTTTGGCGGGGAGGGTGTGTCTGCATGTTACTGAAGTTCTGAGCTCTACCCAGAACCCTAAATATTTGTTGTTTAAAATGATAGATTTGGAAGAGATGTATATAGCAATAGCTAAAGATATCTAATACATTCCATAATGTCTATTATGAGACTAGTTAATATTTACTGAGTGCTTAGCCATTTACTGAATGTATGTATGTATGTACTGGTCTAAACTTCACAGCAAACAGGATTAGATTAAGTCTCCACGTTTTTGTTGTTGTTGCTTGCTTGTTTGGTTGGAGACACATTTTCGCTATGTAGACCAGGCTGCCCTTGACAATACATAGTTCTCTTCCTCAGTGCTCCTAAGTATGGGTGTTGTGGGCCAGCACCACCACACTCAGTGTTCTTCAAGTGCATATGTGTATATATATATATATATATATATATATATATATATATATATGACTAATTTAATATTTATTCTATATATATATATGAACTAATTTGATATCAAATTAGGTAAGTAGGTAGGAAACATGATGGGTTAGGAAGCTGAGGCACAGACAGACATCTTATTCAAACCTCCTCGGGTGGCTAGAGGGAGAAATAGCATAGGGGTTGCTGGTCGGTCCCTGCTTTCTGTGCACTAACATCTCTGTCACACTTTTGTTCTGATGGTGTCGACATTACTGGGACATACACTCCTTTGAAGTAATAAGAGACAGCGATAAGCCTCAGCACAGAAGTTATCCAATAGAGATAACAATGAGAAGAGTTATGGGAGGAGCCTAGGTTCTCATCCATGAAGGCCCCGGAGTGAGATGGATTCTATGAACTCCAGTCTCTTTTGGCTCTATCACATACCAAAATACCTTTTAAGATACATCGTGACTTAATGACTCCACTTGGAAATAGCAGAATGTAAATGATTTTACAACATTCATTTTCTATTAGATTTGGTAAAAATTGAGCATTGTGAATGTCTCCAATTTCACTGGGCTCGGCTGGAAGAGAGGCCTGTACATGGCTGACCTTCAACATTATGTAGATGTCCTGAAATTCATATTCTTTTTTTTGTTGTTGTTGTTATTTTTTTTGTTTGTTTTTTTTTGAGACAGGGTTTCTCTGTATAGCCTTGGCTGTCCTGGAACTCACTCTGTAGACCAGGCTGGCCTCGAACTCAGAAATCCCCCTACCTCTGCCTCCCAAGTGCTGGGATCAAAGGCGTGCGCCACCACTGCCTGGCATGAGTTTCACATTCTAAAATGAGACACTATCTATCTATCTATCTATCTATCTATCTATCTAACTATCTATCTTTGAGACAAGGTTTTTCCATGTAGCTCTGGCTGTCCTGGAACTCACACGGTAAACCAGGCTGGTCTCGAACTCAGAAATCTGCCTGCCTCTGCCTCCTCAGTACTGGAATTAAAGAAGTGCACCACCACTGCCCGGCTATTTCTCCTTACATATATCCATTATAGCAACTTGATGTGTGTCAATAAGTGAATGTAGGATGAAAGTGCAAATGATAGTGCAAAAGTGCCTTTTGTCTGGGTGTGGTGCACACATTTAATGCCAGCACTCTAGAGGTAGAAGCAGGTAAGTCTCTGGGAGTTTGAGGGCAACTTCCAAGAGGTCAATATGATGGGCTCCATGTCAGTTAGGGTTTCATAGTGAGACCCTCTCGCCAACAAGTTTTTTTCTTTCAAAATGTCATTGTCATGGGGCTGGAGAGATGGATCAGCAGTTCAGAGCACTTGTTGCTTTTGGAAAAGACCCCAGGTTCATTCCCAACACCCACGATAGCTCAGAACCATGAGGTAACCTCAATCCAGGTGATTCAACAGTCATGCATGTGGCACCCATACATGGATGCAGGTAAAACCTTCATACACACCAGGCATGGTGTTGTGTGCCATCAATCCCAGCACTTCGGAATCAGAGGCAGGCGAATCTCTGAGTTCTAGGCCAGCCTTGTCTACAGAGCGAGTTCCGGAACAGCCAGGGCTACACGGAGAGATCCTGTCTCGAAAAACCAAAACAGAAACATCATACACATAAAGTAAAATAAATACATCTAAAAACTATCAAAATAGACATCAGTCTAAGTTGTGATACACCTAGAAGAAATATTTGATTTACTTCAGTTAGTGTGTGCATGTGCAGGTGCGCATGAGCCACAGTGCACTTATCGAATTAGAGGACAACTGTCCAGAGTGGGTTCTTCCTCTCCATTGTGGGTTCTGGGGATCAAACTCAAGTTGCTTGGTCTGTGTAGCAAGAACTTTTCCATGCTGAGCCATCTTGCCAGCTCTGTTTTTATTTTGTATAAGGTCTTGAGTTGTGTAGTTTAGGCTGGCTTCTTTGAAGTCCCTGTGTAGTCCAGGCCAGTTTGAACTAGTGACAGTCCTTTTGTTTCCCTCTGCTCGATTTTAGTTGCTTTCTTTGTTTCTTTCCTCTGCTTCTCCTCCTTGGCTTTATTCTGTTTTCATAAAATGTTTAGGTCAGTAGCAGATAGGTGAGCGGAGAGCATACATACAAGTTTCTGGGTTCAGGCCTTAGTACGTTCCCCAAACAACCACAGCAGCAAAGGAGGCCAGCCAAGCAAACCAGAGACCCTCCCCCTAACCACAGTCCATACAACCACAGCAGCAAAGGCGGCCAGCCAGGCAACCCAGAGACCCTCCCCCTAACCACAGTCCATATTCATTTGCTTTAGTTTCTGCAGTGGGCAGAAGGGTGAGGTTCGCTAAAGAGATTTCACTCTGCTCTTCTGACTGCTGTAGACACAGTCCTTAAAGAGTGCATATTGTACAGGAGGGATTCAGTGAGCATTTATTTAAAAACTGAGTGTAAGGCTGGATGCATTGTTCAGTGATTAAGAGTGCACACTGCTCTTGCAGGAGACTCACGTTCATTTCCCAGCATCCATGTTGGCTGGTTCCTAGGCTTCTAATGCCAACCTGCACCCAGGCTGCTTTCACTCCCATACATATACACATACAAGAATAAGTAATAGTAATGCATCTTTAAAAAATCCAATACACAAAGGTGTGTGTGTGCCACCTGTCTGGAGCTCTCAGCTTCCCAGTTCGGCCTCCTATGTTGTACACTTTTTTTTTTTTTTTTTGGTTTTGGTTTTTTCGAGACAGGGTTTCTCTATATAGCCCTGGCTGTCCTGGAACTCACTCTGTAGACCAGGCTGGCCTCGAACTCAGAAATCTGCCTGCCTCTGCCTCCCAAGTGCTGGGATTAAAGGCGTGCGCCACCACCACCCGCCTATGTTGTACACTTTAAATGTGCACTGTCACACTCAACTTCCAGTTAATTTTAATAATTAATGTTTTTTGAAGACTCACACTCACTTGATTATTATACTAACCCATGAGAATTGCTATTAATATTATTTTCATTTTTCAGATGAAACAATAAATTTGCAAGGTTCTACAGTCATTAAATAGCAGAAAGAGATTTCAACCTTAGACTAAACAAAAGACTTAAGTCATCAAAGTCTACATGACTTTTGAGAGGCTAATACAATTTCAATTTGAACTATCCAAACCAGGAAGGTCCATAGAGACACGAATTAAATGAGGGCTTGTCTCAGCCTTGGGAAAGATGGTGGGGAGAGATGCTAATGGGGTGGGGGTTCTTTCTAGTGGGGAACAAACATGGCTTATTTATTTTAAATTGTTTTTAAACACTACTACTTTTATTTTGTGTGTACATGTGTGAGCACACATGTGGACGGCAGAGGACAACTTTTGGGAGTTGGTTTTCTCCTTCCTTCTGTCATGTGAGTCCCTGGAATAGAATTAAGTTCATCAGGTTGATCAATATCGCCTTGACCCGAGCCATCTTGCCAGCCCTTATTTGTTTGTTTTGAGACAAAATCTAGCTATGCATCCCTGATGGGGGATGCATTCTGCAGAACAAGTTGGCCTTGAACTTGTATTGATCTTCTTGCTTCTACCACCCAAATGCCAGAGTGACTGGTGTGCACCACCTTGCTTCACTAACAATGTTTAAAAATTAGACTTTAGGGCTGGTGAGATGGGTCATGAGTTCAAATCCCAGCAACCACATGGTGTCTCACAACCACCCAAATGAGATCTGACGCCCTCTTCTGGTGCGTCTGAAGACAGCTACAGTGTACTTACATATAATAAACAAATAAATCTTAGTTAAAAAAAAAAAGCTTTAAAAAAAAAATTAGACTTTAGCTGGGCATGGTGGCACATGTCATTAATCCCTGAGCTCAGAGGCAGGGGACATCTGTGAGTTTGAGACCAGGATAACCTTCAGTGATATGTAGAGTAACCCTGGCTCAAAAAACAACAAACAAACCAAAAAAGCAAAACAAACAAACAAAACAAAAAACCAAATAAACAATAAAATCAGATGTTAGTGATGGTTCCCCAACCCTGTGAATATACTAAAAATTACTAAAATGTATGCATTAAGTGGTCAAGTTATATAGTAAAAACTTATATTAAATAAAATGGTCATATAAACTGTTAATAAACTAAAGTAATAAAAGAAATTGGTTTCAAAATCAGATCTCTTCCATTTCAAAAGCTTCCAGTCATCTCCAAGAAAAATGTAAGAGTAGAGGTATGCCTGTTTCTGAGACTGAATTAGGGAGAGCACAAGAGTTTCTGGAACATTCTCTGATAGAAAGAGATGCTCAACAGCCAAATGAATCATGTCACACTACAAAGGTAAAGGGTCTCTTGGCCAAAATTGATACAATTAAAGCTTCAAAAAGATAAATAAAAGCAAGATGGTGTTGATGCATGTTGATAATTCCAGCTACTGGGGGGCAAAATTGCAGGAGCAGGAGTTTAAGTCTAGCTGGAGTGCTCATGGGCTTCCCTGGGCTACATAAGACTGTCTCAACCAACCAACCAACCCAACAGACAAAAGAGGAATACTGACAGTGATTACTGGCAATATAGCTACCAAGTATAAAAACGATATAAAAATAAAGACCAAACAAGTTGGTAGAAGGGAGAAACAAAAGCTTGACCTAAGCCAGGCTGTGGTGGTGCATGCCTTTAATCCCAACACTCAGGAGGCAGAGTGGCAGAGTGGCCAACACTCAGGTAGATCTCTGAGTCTGAGGTCAACCTGGTCTACAGAGTGAGTCCCAGGACAGCCAGGGCTGTTACACAGAGAAACCTTGTCTTGAAAAGACTCCTCCCCAAACCAAACAAAAAAAAAAAAAAAAAAAAAAAAAAAAAAAAAAAAAAGCTTGAAGACTGTCACTTGAATTCAAGACACCATTCAGTGGAAGAGCTGTGTTTTGCTTATGACAGATGATCTGACATACATACACATATAGCCATATAAACATGGCTAGGAATTACAAATTGTTCTTAAGGACTATTCATGCAGTCTCTACATACGTGACTTTGTTGGAAGTAAGGTGAAACCCCTATGACATCAAGGAACCATTTCAAACAATTGAAGAGAGTGGCATCGAGCATATTCACATGCTGGTTGTGCCATCTCTATCTGGCTTTACATCATCATCCCACTTGAATAGAACATCATGATATCTAGCCTCTAAGCAGTTGTTTCTTTCTCTGTGCTCAGTGCCTCAAATTGCTGAAAAATACCAGTCTGCCTTCATTTTTTTTTTTTTTAAAGATTTATTTCTCATTAAAGATGGTTGTGAGCCACCATGTGGTTGCTGGGAATTGAACTCAGGAACTCAGGACCTCTGGAAGAGCAGTCAGTGCTCTCAACCTCTGAGCCAGCTCTCCAGCCCTGCCTTCGATTTTTAATTCACCTAGTGTCTTGGTCTGAGTTTCTCTCATAAATAGAATCATCCAGTATTTGGCCTTTTGTGACTGGCTTTTTTCATTTACAAAGTATTTTAGGATTCATCAATGTTGTAATATCTATCAATATTGTATTCCTTTTTGAAGAACAGGTGTATTTTGTTTTTTGTTTTTGTTTTTATACATGGCATGATGGTTTGAGTAAGAATGCCCCCTCTGGTCCCCCCTCCCCCATATTTGAATGCTGAGTCACTGAGGAGTGGAACCCTTTGAAGGGATTAGAAGGATCAGGTGGTATGTCCCTGGGGGTGGGCTTTGAGATATCAAAAGCCCAGGCCATGCCCAGTCTCAGTGTCTCTCTTTCTCCCATCTCCTCCCTCTCTCCCTCTTCGCCCACGTCCCTCTCTCTCCTCTCTCTGCCTGAGGATCAGGATGTTGCTTTTAGTTACTACAAATAATGAACTAAACCTCTGACACTCTAAGCAAGCCCCCAGGTAAATTCTTTCATAAAAGTTGCCTTGGTCATGGTCTCTCTTCAGAGTAATAAAATGATGACTAGGCCTGAAGCTGGTACAGGGAGTTGGGTTTTGCTGTGATAGGTCAGACCATATGTTTGTTTGGAGGAATATGGAAAACTTTGGACTAGAAAATCAGTTGAAAGCTTTAGTTGATTTTTGGGCCATTTTATTAGCATGGAAGATGGTAGTGTTGAGAGGCATACATTTTTAACAGCTCAGCTCAAGAGGTTTCAGAGGGGGAAATATTAATGTGGCCTAGATACCATTCTTTAATATTTTGGCCAAAGATATGGCTGCTCTTTCCTTGGTCCTAAAAATCTTCCTGACTTTGGGTTTCTGGCACTAGAAGAGGAGAATTCAAGACATGGCAGCATTGACACTGTCACGTGGTTATTAGTGGCCATTCTTGTGTAGATTTATAATGAAAAGGTAAGTTGGTCGAAGAGAAACAAAAAATGTACAGTATGAAGAGAAAAGGAACATCAGGAAAGGTGACGTTAAAACCAAGTCCAGGGCTCACAGAGATAAAAAGTTTAGAGAAAATCCTGAAGCTAAGTGGAATAAAGGAATGGTGACCTCAGGGCTACACCCCACCCAGCTAAAGCCTCCAATTTGTGAAAAGGAATTAAAAGTTTAGGATTGAAGAAAACCATCAACGACAGAAAGTGGATGCTGGTGTAATTGAGGGAGGAGGGAAGGTTTCAGATCCAACAAGCAGATTAATTTAGCAGCTTTGGTCACATGGTTCCGGCTTTAGTGTCAAGGATACAAACAAGGGGAGTCTTGTGGGGCTAAGGAAAGCTAGTGAAGTCTGGCTTGTGTCAGGAGAGTCCCTGCACAGAGGTCCAGAGAGGCCATAGTGTGAAGTTGAAGTTGTGAAGGTGAAGCCTGGATTTCATTGGACTGCAAGATGTTGGAGATGCCAGAGCTGTGGGATACCTGCCAAGGAGAGCTGCAGACCAGGAGTGGAAACAACCCAAGAGAGAGAAGTGTGTTGTTCTCAACAAAGGTAAAAGGATTTGGAGATCTGAAGGGCACTTTGGCATCAGACATGGAGTTGCAGAGTTTGGAATTTGCTCTGTTGGTTTACAGTTTTGCTTTGGTCCAGTATTTCTTCAATGTGCTATCTATATTTCTTTCTTTTGGAATAGTAATTTATCCTGGGCCATTGTATGTTGGAAATATGAGATTTGCTTTTTCATTTTGATTTTTTTTCTGTTTTTTTGGTTTTTCGAGACAGGGTTTCTCTGTATAGTCCTGGCTGTCCTGGAACTCACTCTGTAGACCAGGCTGGCCTCAAACTCAGAAATCCACCTGCCTCTGCCTCCCAAGTGCTGGGATTAAAGGCGTGGGCCACCACCGCCCGGCTTTCATTTTGATTTTATGGGGAGTCGGGCTATAGTGTTGAGACTATGATAAACTATGGGGACTTTTGAAGTTGGACTGAATACGTTTTTTTTTTTGCATTTGGTATGTCTATAAGCCCATGAAGGTTAGAGAGTAGAATGTGATGGTTTGAATGAGAATGACCTCAATAGACTCATGTATGGGGAGTGGAACTTTTTGAAAGGATGAAAAGGGTTAGGATATTGTGTTGGAGAAAAAGCTCATGCCACATGCCAGCCACCCACCCTGAGGAGTAGGAAATAGTTCTCAGCTACTGATCCCATTACATGTGTGCTGCCATGTTCCCTGCAGTGATGATAATGGATTAAATCTCTGAAACTGTAAGCAAGTCCCCAATTAAATGCTTTCTTTTGTAAGAGTTGCATTGGTCAAGGTGTCTCTTCACAGAAATACAACAGTGACTGGGACTAGGGCATTGCTATTTAGTTCTGGTTGGCTTGGCACTCGTGACCGTCTTCCTGCCTCTTATTATTTGAGTGTTTATATTACAGGCATTCAACACCACACTCCGAACTTCCTACATTTTGGTCACTGTTATAGTATAGATATTAATCTTCATGTCCAGAGATTGATTTTTTTTTTTTAAATTCAGGAAATTATCAGGTAGCCCTGGCTTGTTGCACTAATCTGTTAAACCGCTTTGAGCTCTGGTTTGGTGATTGGGTGATCACACTTTTCAACACCCACCAGAGCACCAGAGTTGTCTGGATTTGAGAATGAAAAGACACGCACGCGCACACACACACGCACACGAGTACCCTTTATATTTTGATGTGCCTAAACTAGCTCAATGGCTGGGCCACTCCTGACCAATATTTCCTGCGTTAATACTTGCTAAATCTATATTTTATCTCTTTTACCCCAGACACAATCAGGGGAGTGGTCCCTGGGACTGCTTCCCTGACTTTTACATGCCTTTGGGCTCTTAAATCTGATCTCTCTGCTTCTCTGCCAACAGGGACCTGTAGCAGACGTGCGAATTCCCATGTAAGCATAAATCAAATCCCCAACACTGGCTGGCTTAGAACCTAGGCTAGTCTTGAACTCATCTGTTTCTGTTTGCCTCCTGTGCTAGCTTCACAGGCTTGCGTCAAACATTCATCTGTTTTTAACTTTTGTGGAAATATACCTATGGGTGGAATTGTTGGCAATTCTATGATTAGTTTTTGAGGAACTGACCAGCTTTTCCACAGTGACGGTCCCATTTTGCAGTTTCATTAGATGCTGATGGAGCTTTTTTTGTTTTGTTTTGTTTTTCGAGACAGGATTTCTCTGTGTAGTCCTGGCCATCTTGGAACTCACTCTGTAGACCAGGCTGGCCTTGAACTCAGAAGTCTGCCTGCCTCTGCCTCCCAAGTGCTGGGATTAAAGGCGTGCTCCACTACTGCCCGGCAGTGACAAAGCTTTTAATGTTTCCAGTATGCAAGAGTTCCAGACTGGTCAATGATCTGTATTTTTTACTGTTTTCTTTTCTTCTTCTGATATCTGGGAAGTGAAGCTGCGTAGGGCCCATGACTGCATCCTGGTAAACATTCTACGTCCAAGTTATGGCCTTCTTCCACCTTTCTTTCCCTTTCAGCTAGGTGGCTGAGGCTGACCTGGTACGGTCTATAGAACCTAGGCTGTTAAGAGAACAGGACCGTCTCCTCAGTGCTTCAATCATATGTGTGCACCATGCTTGACTTTCTATTTTGTTTTAAAGAATGTTTTAAAGAATGCCAGGTGTGACATGGGATTTCATTTTGCTTCGGCTTTGCACACCTGTAATGACTAATGATTTTGAACATCTTATTATGTACTCATTGGTCAGTTCCATGTCTTTGGAGAAATGTCTATTCAAGTCCTTTATCTCCCATCCCCCATATAAAAAGAGACTTTACTTATTATAAATGAGTACACATAAGAGGGTATTAGATTTCATTATGGGTGGTTGTGAGCCACCATGTGGTTGCTGGGATTTGAACTTTTTACCTTCAGAAGAGCAGTCATCAGTGCTCTTACCCGCTGAACCATCTCACCAGCCCCGAGACTTTTTTTTTTTTCCAGACAGTGTTTCTGTGTATAGCCCTGGCTGTCCTGGAATTCACTCTGTAGACCAGGCTGGCCTCAAACTCAGAAATCCGCCTGCCTCTGCCCTGCCTCCCAAGTGCTGGGATTAAAGGCGTGCGCCACCACTGCCCCGGAAAAAGAGACTTTTTAAAAAAATACAAAGTGGAAAAGTAATGTTTTGGTGGAGAAATGATTGGCTGTATCACCCATACCGGAATACACTGCTATCTTGATGTGTTGAGGCACACACCATCTATACATCGCACTTAAGTTATTAAGTTGACTGCTGTACTAGGCAAACAAAATTAAAATTGACGAACATTCTGCAAAACTAGATTCTTCAAAATAGTCACTGTTAGTGGTGCATGCCTGTCATCCATGCACTTGAGAAGCTAAGGCAAGAGGCCTGCACCAAAGGTGCAGTTAGAATGGCTACATTGTAAACTTGGAAAGTCTCAACAAACAAACAAACAAAAATAGTCTCAAACCAGGGATTATTCTAAACACACACACACACACACACACACACAAAACAAAACAAAAACACATGGGCACTAACAGGAACTAATGACCTTGGGTTGGAAAAAAAATGCCACCAAACATATTTTATTGGAATAGTTCGGAAATAGAAACACTACTATTTGGGTTTTCTTAGAGCGGTAAGGACGTTCTGATTATGTAGAAAATATCTTTGTTTTTAGTAGATATGTATTGAAATGTTTAGGGGTGGAGGGTAACTGTCTGCAAACTACTGAATGACTCAGCAAAATACACCATGCACACACATGGGGAGCAAATGTGGAGAAACGTTTACAAAAAAAAAACCCTAGTGAGCCGGGCGGTGGTGGCGCACACCTTTAATCCCAGCACTTGGGAGGCAGAGGCAGGAGGATTTCTGAGTTTGAGGCCAGCCTGGTCTACAGACTGAGTTCCAGGACAGCCAGGGCTACACAGAGAATCCCTGTCTCAAAAAAACCAAAACAAAACCAAAAAACAACAAAACAAAACAAAACAAAGCAAACAACCCCTAGTGAATGTGGGTTAATAGTGCCGATTACTGCATTTTTTCTAGTATGTTTCAGAATTTTGAAAATTAAAAAAAAAAATGGAGAAAGTAAAATCTCTTCAAATTTAGAGCGGCCTTTCCTGTTTGTTGGGACATCTTTAGAGCAAGACTCAGTGATACAGCTGTAACTCAACGATACAGTTGTAACCAAAGAAGGACTGAATGCTCAGGACCTTTATCTTAAAGATACCGTAATTGTTTAAAGAGACAAGAGAACACACTGAAGTGGTAACTATGTGCCAGTCAGCTTGATTTCACATCTTAGGTAGCCTGGGAAGGTAGAAAGAGAAACCAGCCAGGCCTGAATAGGGATACAGGCTGGTAGAACTGTTTGACCTATTTAGGGTTCAGTTTCCCCATTATAGGAGGAAGGAAAAAAAAAAAACACTGCTTGGCATGATTGTTGTTTTAAGCTCTCATCTCATGGTATTTAGAAAATTAGGCTTCCTGCGACAAACTTTCCTTTTAAGCTGTGTGCATCTTCCCTTCATTAAACTCACGCAACCTAGCGGAGTAGGAAAAGGAGGGGAGGAAATCACTTCTCCAAGGTCACACAGACACTCAAGGACCCAGGTTCCCCAGCTCTCGGTCTTGTGCCCTTTCCACACCCGCCGGGGAGGAGGGAAGCAGCGCTCCTAGGGATGCAAGGATGTAGAGGCGCAAAGGGATTAGAGGAGGCGGCGTTGGGGAGGTGCTGAGAGACCCGCCAAGGCGCCGGCCAAGGAAGGACACATGGAGAGGCGTGCGACACGGCCAGCCCGGGTGCGGAGCGGAGGCAGTGGCTGGGAGGAAGGGTCGGCGGCTGGGCCTAGTGCTGGGCAGCGGGTGGCCTGTGGCGGCCGCGGGACCGACCAAGGTGGGTGGAGGCGGGCTGCGGGAGGCCGCGGGCGCGGGGGGGCCCGGGTCGCACGGCCGCTCTCCGGCACAGGTGGGCCGCGGGGCGGGCGCACAGGGCGCGGCCGGGGTCGGGACCCCCGAGCTCTGGAGCTGCGGAGAGGGGGGGGGGGGTGCCCCCGCGGGGGCGGGGGGCGGGGCCTCTGGGGGCGGGGCCGCGGGGGCGGGTCCCATTGGCCCCCGCGGGAGCGGCCGCGGCGGCGCAGGCGCGGTTTCCGCCTCCTCGGCCGGCGAGCGAGTGGAGGCTGCAGCCCGGTGCGGCTGCCCGTCGCGTCGCCGCCGCCTCCGCCGCGGAGCCCCCCGCCCGGGTGCCGGGAGTCGGAATGAGCTCCAGGAAAGGTGAGCGGCGCGCGCGGCCCCCGCCCCGCCTCGCGGCACGCAGGCGGCCGACCCGACCGTTAATGTGTCTTCTCTCTTCCCCAGTGCTGGCCATTCAGGCCCGTAAGCGGAGGCCGAAAAGAGAGAAACATCCGAAAAAGTGAGTCCGCGCGGCGCTCCGTCCCGCCCCCGCCCCGCCCCGCCCCGCCGAGTGTTGCTTGCGGCCGCGCAGGCAGAGCTTCCCGGTCCCCGGGCCGCGGGCGGTGGGTCTCCCGGGACGCGGCGCCGGCTCTGCGCGCCCCGGCGGGGGAGGGGTGGGGGGAGGGGCGCGCGGCCTCGGGTTCCGGAGCCGCGACCTGGCCCGGCAGCCTGCGAGCTGCCCGGGCTCTGCACTCGACCCCGCGCCCCGCGCCCCGCGCCCACGACCCTCATCCCGCGCCCCAGATCGGCGCCCCCCGTCCGTACCCTGAGCCCCTTACCCACATCGGTGATCCGCAACCTTGTGCCCGCCCCGCACCGGTCCGACAGTGGGCGCGGGAGCGAGGCGGCGGCGCGGCTGACACCTGGGCTGAGGGAGCCAGTGCGCTGCCGCCTCTGCCATCTCCCGGTCCCTCCCGGGCCCGCCCGGGCCAGCCAGCTGAAAATCCGAGCTGCTTGTCAAGTGGTTTGGTTCCGGGCGTTTTCCTGGCGCGAGTTCAGCTCCGGGACCGGTGCGTTTCGGCGCTCGGGTTTTTCATTCGAAACTTTCTGCTCGGGTCGAGCGTTACTTGCTTGCTGCGGCTGCGCCCAGGTCGCTCGCTGCAGTGGGCGGTGGGTGTGTGCGCGGGCGGGTCCCGCGTGGTGCTCCGGACTGGATCCACCGACTATGACATTTCAAATGTGCCAGCGCCAGCCACCTCCAGCCTGGACGTGCAGCCCAGTTGGGCAGCTGCTGTCGGAGAGCTGGGTTCTTTTCTTCTAGGCGTCAGAGCGCCGCCGCGTGTTCCTCTTTCCTCCCTCTCTGGGTTTGCTGGACCAGCTATCGTCTTTGCTCACATTGTTTGCTTCGCTGTTCCTTTTGCGCAAGAAATTTGTGTGCAGTGTCTTTGATACTATAGAGAAGGACAGAATTGCCTTTAAATTTGTCTGTCGTTATTTTGCAATGGGTGGGATAACCCTCTGCTCTCCTAGGTGATGGTTAGGATTGGTATTGGCCCTAATCTCAGCCTAGCGGGGATTTCCCACCCATTTGGTGGCAGCTAGGAAAACTGGCAGTCATTGCCAGTTTGGAGGTATTTTACAACAGGATTGTCTTCATTCAAAATTGACTGTAACTTGACTGTATTTATAGGACTTCCTAAGATGTGCGTATCTATTTTTTTTTTTTTTTTACTTTTATTCTGTATATGTGTTTGGATGTTCAAGAGCCTCGACACCTGTGGAAGTCAAGGAACAACTTTGAATATTTAATTCTCTGAGCATTTCTTATGAAGCTGAGCAGGATCAGGCCTGGTTAGTACTCAGATGGGAATACTGGGTCTGTAGGCTTAAAAAAAAAAGTAGAAGAATTGATTCTCTGTTATGTGTAGGTTTGGGGGATTGAACTCCAACTGTCAGTTATGATCAGCACCGTTGCCCTGTGAGCCATCTCCCTGACTCAGATATCAGATATGGGATATTTATAATATTGAAACTCAGTGTAGGCTTCTGATAGTTTAAGATGCTTTTTAGGGACTGGAGAGATGGCTCCGTGGTTAAGAGCCCTTGCTGCTCTTCTGATGGTCATGAGTTCAAATTCCAGCAACCACATGGTGGCTCACCACTATCTATAATTGGATCTAATGCCCTCTTCTGGTGTGTCTCAAGACAGTAACAGTGTACTCACATACATAAAATAAATAAATACATCTAAAAAAAAAGATGCTTTTTAAAAACTAGTGCTATTTCCCAGGCCAGTGATGGTACATACCTTTAATTCCAACACTGGGGAGGCAGAAGCAGGAGAATCTCTTAAATTTTGAGGCCAGCCTGATCTATAGAGCTAGTTCCAGGACAGCCAGGGCTATACAGAGAAACCCTGTCCCCCCCACCCCGCCCTGGTCCCCCCAAAGTGCTGTCGTGGGGAGATGGCTCAGTAGTTAAGAGCTTCTTGCTCTTGCAGAGGAACCTGGTTTAGTTCCCAGCACCAAAATGATGGTTCACAACCGTCTGTATCCCCAGTGCCAGGGAATCTGGTGGGCAGCTGCATACATGTAGCAAACATACAAACATACACGCACGTAGGCAAAATTCATAAAAAGTATGCTGGTTCAAACTAATCAAAACCCTAATTTTTTCTTTTTAATTTTTTTATCTGAGTGAATGCTTGAATTTAATTGTAGCTTTTAGCACAAGGCATTGTCTGAATGTGGGGATGGGGTGGGAGTGAGAACAGAGCTAGCCCGTCATCATATATGATAAATGGAAAACTGCTTTCTAGGTTCAAGAAATAGCACTGGAGAGAAGGGACTTGAGGAAGCTGGGGTCTTAGGTTTTCTTCACTTCACAGGCAGCTCTGACAGGTCTTGTTTGAATCCACATTCAAGAGTCCTGATGATGAGTGTTTTAAGTCTGGAGGAGACTAATTTTAAACTGTAGTAGTGACTGGCAAACTTGAGTGATGTGGCTGGGCCTGGCCTGATGCTGTGTGATCTATTTCTTCCTCATATGCAAACTGACTTTTCTTTAATCTTAGTTCATTTGGTTCTGTAGGCTTTTATGAATTGCACTCAGCTTCCTGGGTATGTTTATAAAGTTCAGCTTGTCTCAGAGTTGAGATCCTTTTGCCTCAGTCTCTGTACTGTAGGCCTAGAGGTGTGGGACACCATGCTGTGGTAAAAGCTTACTGTTTTAGTACTTCAGAATTTGTAGTTGTCAGGAACGTTTTCTGAGTCAAACTTTCATCTTCTTAGGTTGTTCCAATGAATGTACTTTGTTGTTTTATTGTTTTGACAGTAAAAGGGAGCGGGGAAATACTGTGCTGTCATTAAGTTATTGAGTTGATTTAATTTGGATTAATTATTGATTGATTGATTGGGACAGTCTCCATGGCATAGTTCTCCTGCCTCAGCCTGGGTATTGTTGAGATTACAGGTATGTACCATTATACTTCTCATAGTACACAGATTTTGCCTTGGGGCACTTGTATATGTGAGTAATTAGGGAAACTTCTTTTGAGATGGCCTTCTGTAATTCAGCACTGATCTCCCTCCTCGACCTCCCACATGCTGGAACTACAGAACTGGCACCAAGACATCTGTATTGTAGAGAAGCTATTTTCTTATATTAATATTTGGGGGGGGGGCACTGGGATCAAGCTGCAGAGCCTGAATGACTGTGTGTCCAGTCCCACAACTTATGAGGACATAATTTAAAAGTGTAAACATTATCTTTTAGAGATCTGGGTGTGGTGGTATGTTCTTAGAGGCTCAGCTGCTTGTGGATGCTGAGACAGGAGGATTTCTCCCGTCCCTCCTGCCCCCTTCCCTTCTCCCTCTTGGTCCAGCCCCACTTGCTCTGGCCCTCTCCATCCCATAGGATTTTATTTGTTTCTCATTACGGATGGTTGTGAACCACCATGTGGTTGCTGGGATTTGAACTCATGACCTCCGAAAGAGCAGTCAGTGCTCTTAACTGCTGAGCCATCTTAGCAACTCAGGAGGATTTTTTAAACCCTAAAATATATGGTCATCTTGAGAAGCAAAGAGAATTGATCTTAAAAAACATGTTTGTGGTTGTTGTTGTTGTTTAACATTTTGGTGCTAGAGATGGAACCCAGGGCCCCATCCATCCTCATTTATGGTCTTTGTGTACAAGGTAGTGTAGCCTAAATCTTTTTGTCAGTATATGACTTTGTTTTGGGTTTCTTGATTTAGCATATTTTCAAGATTCATCCAGGGGCTGGCAAGATGGCTCAGTGGGTAAGAGCACTGACTGCTCTTCCAAAGGTCCTGAGTTCGGATCCCAGCAGCCACATGGTGGCTCACAACCACCCATAATGAAATTGGATACCCTCTTCTGTTGCTGTCTAAAGACAGCTACAGTGAATTCCTAGCAGCCATCTCTACAACTACAGTGTACTTATACACATAAAATAAATCATAAATTTAAAAAAAAAATGGTTCATCCATGTTTGCGCCTGTTTTGGCATTTTACTGCTTTACAATCCCACGTAATAGACCATTCTATTGATTGAATTT
This sequence comes from Montemys delectorum, assembly GCA_019843815.1. Taxonomy (NCBI): domain Eukaryota; kingdom Metazoa; phylum Chordata; class Mammalia; order Rodentia; family Muridae; genus Montemys; species Montemys delectorum. The sequence continues at coordinate 30,932 of JADRCD010203126.1, forward strand.
TATATAATTATATATATATTATTCATTTGGCTCTGTTCCACAAAATCATAAAGTAGTGACTAAGAAGTTGACATTGATCACACCCACGCCCCCACCCCCAAACCCCCACTCCCACACAACCACATAGAGACACATACATGCGCGCGTGCGCGCGCTCACACACACACACACACACACACACACACACACTCCCTCCCTCCGTCCCTCTCTTGTGGTGTACTGCTATGCTGCTTTCATCTGATCTGGGAATTCAGACTTGGGTCCTAATCACTGAGCCATCTTCCTAGCCTATAAAAAATACTCGTAGGAAATCTCCTTGGGAGCTGGGCTGTGTTTTCAGAGGCTGAGGAGAATGTATTTCAAGGCACCTGTGGCTTGTTAATGAGGCATTGTCTTAAAATAAGCAAACAAAGGACTGGCAACAATAAAGTATTTGGCTTTCACTAGTTGCTAAATGAACCTTTTCTGCTCTTTACTGCTATCATATTTTATCACTTGTGTGGATCTGTGTGATCACCATAAGTAATATGCACAACTGTTTCAGCTCCGTAGCTAAAACTCCCTCCCTACGCAGTCCCTGCAAGCACTAATGGTTTTGACACTTTGAGAATGTTAGTAAACAAAGCTATACTGTATCAATATGTAACTCTGACATCTAGACTTTTTTCTCTCTCTGTATCCTTTTTTTTTTTGGTTGTTGAACAGGCCTTCACCATTTAGTCCTTGGTAGCCTGAACTTGTTAAGTATACTGGGTTTGTCTGGAACTGAACAGACCAGCCTATCTTTGCCTCCCAGGATTAAAGGTGTGTACCTCCAAGCAGGGCACTCTCTGCAGGTCTTCCAGGTTCCTCTACAGTGTTGTCTCTATCAGTAGTTTCAGCTCTTCCTTTTTTTGTGGGTGCTTGGCATGAAAACAAGCGTTCTTAGCTTGCTAACAAAGCATCATATCACTTAGCAATACTCCTTTGCCCCTTCCTCTGCTTTTGAGACAGAGTTTCCTGTAATTTAGGCTGCCATGAACTTGCTATGCAATTGAGGAGGACTTTGAATTCCTGATAGTCCGGCCTCTTATTTTTGGAGTGCTGGGACTAAAGGCGTGCGCCACCAGCTCCACCACTGCCTGGCTTGGCTTTTTCCTTTTGAACTCAGGTCTTCATGCTTACAAGATAAGCCCTTAACTAACTGAGCAACCTCCACAGCCATTAGATTTACATAAAAATTATTATTAGTGGACTGGAGTATGGTGTTGCACACTTCTTTTTTTTTTTTTGGTTTCTCTGTGTAGCCCTGGCTGTCCTGGAACTCACTCTGTAGACCAGGCTGGCCTCCAACTCAGAAATCCCCTGCCTCTGCCTCCCAAGTGCTGGGATTAAAGGTGTGCGCCACCACCGCCTGGCGGGTAGTTTATTTTTTAAAGCTTAAAAAAAGTTGTATATAGTAGTTGATAGGTTATTTTTCTGCCAATGAAATTAGCCAGTTCAAGCCAGATTAGAATATATTAAATGCAGGTTTAATGAGAAGCAAGTTTGCTGGCTCCAAGGACTGAGGCCAGGGAAGTCACCATGGGGAGGGGCAGGGAGAGTGAGAAAGAGAGAAAGAGTGTGTGCACAGAGAGAGGGAAAGAATGTGGGGTGTGTGTGGCGGGGAGGGGGGAGAACCAAAATGTCTGGAATTATATAGGAAAGTGCCTCTGAGGGAAGGGCAACCCAGTCACTGGGCTGGAAAGTTCAGGGTTGGGGGCAGGGTATGCCAGGTAGGTCTGAAGGTCTGCTTTGATATGCACCTCAGTCCCTTGTCCCTGGGTCTGAAACCAAACAGTAATGAAGTACCATGTCAGTGTTTCAGTGTTACATAAATTGTGTATGACAAAATCATATTAAATATATCTAACTATCTTTGTTTGTTTTTGAGAGGGCTCTCCGGGCCTCTCTTTTTGGGCCAGGTGTGGTGTTGCACGCCTTTAATCCCATCACATGAGAGGCAGAAGCAAGTGGATCTTTGAGTGAGGCCAACCTGGTCTACAGAGTGAGTTCTAGGACAGCCAGGGCTACACAGAGAAACCCTGGCTAGAACCTTCCCCCCCCCCCCCCCCCCCCGCCCCCAGCAAACAAGCAAACAAACAAAACAACAAAACAGAAAAACCCAACCACCACCACCAAAACATTAGTTTTGTTTGTTTTTAACTTCATATAAAGCACACAGTGTACACTTACATACGGGCTTTCACCCTCTGTCTGTTTTCAGACTTGTCCATGTTGTATGGAACAAGTACCATTTTTTTTTTTTTTCGTTTTTACTGCTTTATAGTCTTCTATTGAGTAAATATGCCACAATTTACATATTTTATAGTCTTATTAAATAGTTCTCAGTCCTTTCTTATACTATAAGGTTATTTGCAGTGTAAACATTTCCCTAGATTTTCAGTAGATTTAAAGAATTATTGTTCTTTATTAGATATATGTTGTGCATATAACCGTTGACATTATGAATATAACTTGTAATCTAAAAATACACTGGAAACCAAGAGAATGCTCTAGCTGGGTCTTGAAGAACCAGTAATAGTAATAACTTCAATAAGAGAAGAGAAGGCTTGAGCTTGGGGCAGAAAGAGCACCGAGTGGGTGTCTGCATATGGAGACGCTTGCACAATGGCGTGTTTGTGCTCCTGCAGTTAGTTAGCTAGTGAGCTTGGGGTGCTGGTAAGGTCACATAAGGAGTTGCAGAGCACATGTGTGCCAGATTGACGGTCAAAAACAGTCTCCTAGCTTTTAAGTGGAGTGGGACTTAGTGGGCAGGAGCCTCCCTGGGAAGCTGCAGAGGCTTGGGGGGTCAGTGGGTACTGAGGGCATGGAATCCACTGCAATCCAGCCCAGTGTAACATGGGAGCTTATGCCGAGTCTCTGTTAGCAAAGCTTGTGGATACAGAGTGCTTGGGAGATGTGAATGGTGGCTTTCCTGGACTGTTTGGAGGTCTTTTTGTGACTTTTAGTTAGATACTGTTCTTCCCAGCTTCTTCCCAGCTGTGTCTCTAGACCCGGCTGGTGGCTCACAGAGGCTGAAGGTGGTGACTGAAGAAAAGGCTCCTGGGGTTGAGGGCTTGGTTACAGGAGGTGCCCTGGGTCTTTTGGGACAGGGTCTTGCTTCAACTCATTATGTGGCCCAGTCTGGCATTGAACTCTCAAGTATATGTACAATACCCATATAGAAAAGCTCTTAGAGGAGAGTCGGTAGGACCAGGACTGATCATAGGAAATGAAAGAGAAAAAGCAATTAAACATCACAAAATTAGTGTTTGGCTGCAAGTTTATTTAGAATGTTATATTTCGTGAGGACTAAGAATGTTGAGAGAGATATGAGGGAGAGATGGCCCAGCTGCGAGGACTGTGTGTAGATATGACGGAGGTTTGATTTCCAGCATCCACATGGCTTACCACTTCCTTGACCTGTGACCTCCTCTGTGACTTCTGTCCTCTTGTGGGACCCTGTACCCGTGCATACACACACACACACAATTTAAAAAGTATTGGGAAGGCTAGGGAGATGGCTCAGCTGCCTCAGGAGCCTGCCTCCAAGCCTGATGATCTGAGTTTATCCCTTGGAACCACTTGCTGCAGACAACAAATTCTTGAAGGTTGTCCTGTGGCTATGTTGTGGCATATGCATGCATATGCATGCACTAAACTAAAATGCACTAAACATGGGAAGGGGGCTGGAGAGATGGTTCATTGTAAGAGTGCTTCCTGATTCAGCAGATCTGTGTTTGGCTATTTACATGTACTTAAATATACAATATACTTGCAGGCAAAACACATATACAACAATATAAATAAATTTAAAGAGAGTTGGAAAAAACTGCTCATAGATTTTTTTTTTTTAATTTTTGTTTGTTTTTGCAGTTTCTCTGTGTAGCTCTAGCTGTCCTGGAACTTACTATATAGAGCGGGCTGGCCTCCAACTCACAGCCTGCCTCTGCCTTCCAGGTACTGGGATTAAAGGTGTGCATCATCATCATTATTATTATTACTATTATTATTATTATTAGATTTACTTATTTATTTAATGTATATGAGGACACTGTAGCTGTCTTCAGACACACCAGAAGAGGACGTCAGATTCCATTACAGATGGTTGTGAGCCACCATGTGGTTGCTGGAAATTGAACTCAGGACCTCTGGAAGACTAGTCAGTTTTCTTAACTGCTGAGCCATCTCTCTAGCTCCTCTTTTCTTTTTTAAATCCTGATAGCTTATAAAGAATTTACCTATAGTTATATCTGTTATAGGCAGACTATTAACCCTATTTCTGCTAGAGGCTAAAGATTTTTATCTGGTTTGTTTTATTTTTGGTTTTTGAAATAGGGTTTACAGTGTAGAAGATGGTTAGCCACCTGCCTCTGCTTCCTTGAGCTTGGATTAAAGGAGTATGCTGCCACGCCCAGCTCTGTCTGCTTGTGTTCTAACCACTCATTTTAAACATGGATTAAAAAATTTTACTCAGCCTGGTGGTGGCGCACGCCTTTAATCCCAGCACTTGGGAGGCAGAGGCAGGAGACAGGGGATTTCTGAGTTGGAGGCCAGCCTGGTCTACAGAGTGAGTTCCAGGACAGCCAGGGCTATACAGAGAAACCCTGTCTCGAAAAACAAAAAACGAAAAACAAACAAACAAAATTTTTACTCATCTTCCTCCTCCTCCTCCTCCTCTTCCTCCTCCTCCTCCTCCTCCTCCTCCTCCAAGTGTGGTACCAGTGAGAGTTTGCATGCTACCTTGCTTGTGTGAAGGTCAGAAGAGAACATTGGGGACTTGATTCTTCCAGCTTTTTTTTTGAGGCAGGGTCTCTTGTTTTGCATCAGTGCACTGTGTGCTGCTGGCTATCTGGTCCAAGCTTTTCTCTTTCTTTCCTTTCCTCCCTCCTCCTTTTTTTTTTTTTTTTTTTTTTCTTTTTGGGTTTTCAAGAGAGTTTCTCTGTGTAGCACTGACTGTTTTGGAACTCACTTTGTAGACTAGCCTAGCCTTAAATTCATATATAGGTCTACCTGCCCCTACTTCCCGAGTGCTGGGATTTAATTTAAGGGTGTGTGCCAACCACTGGCCAGCTGCAAATTTTTCATTCATTATAGGATTCTTTTACTCTTAAAATCTAATAATTAATTGCTATTTAAAATGATTGTGTAGGAAACAAAAAATAGCCCTGAGCATAACATTAATGAGGGCATACCCTTAGAAAGAAGTATATTAAATTTCCATGGTAACCTGGATGGATGTTGTTTGTTGATTTATATAAGCCTCACAAATTAGTACTATTTTAAATGATTTCAGGCTTTTCTAGTTCTTTGAGTTTCTGAGTAGTTCAGCCATTTGGTAAGGAATCTGTTAATCCATGTTCTATGAGGAGTGATCTTTCATTGTGACTCAGGCTATTTCTTATTGATTTCCATGGAGTCTGGCATTACTGTATTCCCATTGTTTTGTTTCAGCTTGTCTGTCTTTCTGTCTATCTGTCTGTCTAGAGAATCATGAGCACAGGTGTACACTGCCATGCCCAGTTTTTACATTGACTCCTCAGTGTTGTGATTCCTTTTCTTTTGTTTTGTTCTGAGAGATGTTCCTAGCCACCCTTAGCGCCCATGCTCAGCTACAGCTTCCTAGCTGAGAATGAATGAGATTTGGTTCCTGCTCCTCTTGCCCCCACCACCCAAGTGCTAGGATTTTATAAGCCCTGTCATATTCGGCTAGGTCTCTAGATGTTTTGTGACATTTGAACCAAGTTTACACTGAGTATTTTTATAGTTAGACATATTTGCTAATATGTTTAAAATGAATAATTAGGATGTATGGCCACTGGTAGGCTGCTTGTTCCAATAGATGCCCTCCCTACTCTCTACATTTATGTGCACATGGGCAGCACTGCTTGCTTTTAATGGAAAAAAAATATGATATGAAGTTGGGGAATGTGTTGGGAAGAGCCCAGGGGAAATGATAAAAAGGTATGGGATTGATACAATGAAATACATTGTATGCATGTATTTTTCAAAGAATAAATAAAATATTAAATACATAAAAATAACAGGTTACAAAACCCTTTCTCTGGGCTGGAGATACGACTCAGTGGTTAAGAGCACTGACTGCTCTTGCAGAGGTCCTGAGTTCAATTCCCAGCAACCACATGGTGGCTCACAACCATCTGTAATGGGATCTGATGCCCTCTTCTGGTGTGACTGAAGACAGCTACAGTATACTCATGTACATACAATAAATAAATCTTAAACAAACAAACAAAAAACCATTTCCCTTAAACAAGTTTTTTTAAAAATCACTTTTTCTGACTGGGTTATTTTGACACGTGTACCCAGTGACCAGTCATGTATCATAAAAATTTCCCCTTGTTACTTCTGTTTAAATCCATATCAAATTATTTATTATAATGTTATTTAATGTGTAGTATTATTAATATATACTTAAAATTTAACACATTTAAATATTTTATTTAATATGTATTGCTCTTTATAAAATGTGACTTAAAATTAGTAATTTGCCAATTCTGCAATACATTTTTGTTGTTTTGTTTTGTTTTTGTTTTATTGAGACAAGGTTTTTGTGTATCTCTGGCTGTTTGAAGCTTGCTCTATTGACCAGGCTGGCCTTGAACTCAGAGGTCTGTCTGCCTCTGCCACCCAAGTGCTGGGATTAAAGGTGAGCTGTTTCATATCTCTTTATTTTTAAAATTATTTGTCTAATTTTATGTACATGAGCATTAGACTGGATGTATGTAAGTGCAGCACATTAGTGCCTGTCGAGGCCAGAAGAGGGGAGTCAAAGCCCCTGGAGCTGTAGTACAGTGGCTGTGAGCCGACCTGTGGGTGCTGGGAGCTGAACCCCAGCCCTCATCAAGAGCAGTCAGTGCTCAGAAGCACTGACCCATCTCTCTAGCCCTTGTTTAATATGAAGGTTTTCCTTAGTGTGACTGTTTTCTTTCTTTTTTTTTAATTAATTAATTTATTTTATGTACATGAGTGTACACTGTAGCTGTACAGATGGTTGTGAGCTTTCATCTGGTTGTTGGGAATTGACTTTTAGGACCTCTGTGCTCTGGTCAGCCCTGCTCAACTCTACTCGCTCAGTCCCTGATTGCTCCGGCCCCAAGATTTATTTATTATTATGCATAAGTACACTGTAGCTGTCTTCAGACACCCCAGAAGAGGGCGTCGGATCTCATTACGGGTGGTGTGAGCCACCGTGTGGTTACAGTAGGTACTCTTACCCACCCGCTGAGCCATCTGACCGGACCAGTGTGACAGTTTTCAAAAAAAGAGGCTCTTAGAATGTGGAGTCTACAAGTGAGGGCTGGGACAGAAGGTGTGGTAGACAGCAGAACTTAAATGGTGGGATACACAGCTCTGCTCTGCGCCCCACAGGGTGGTGTCTGTGCTACTGTGTTGAGATTTGGTAGATGGACCCTGTGACCTGGCCTGGGCTAATAGATCACATGAGGGAAAGCATAGACTGAGTTTTTTTGTTTGTTTGTTTGTTTATTTTTTTTGAGACAGGGTTTCTCTGTGTAGCCCTGGCTGTCCTGGAACTCACTCTGTAGACCAGGCTGGCCTCGAACTCAGAAATCCGCCTGCCTCTGCCTCTCAAGTGCTGGGATTAGAGGCGTGTGCCACCACTGCCTGGCTAAAAAAACATTTTTTAAAGATTTATTTATGTATTTACATATTTATTTACATATTTATATATGTATGTATGCATGTATTTATTTATTTGTTTATTAATTATGTATACAGGGTTCTGCCTGCACTTATGCCTGGAAACCAGAAGAGAGCATCAGATCCTATTACGATGGTTGTGAGCCACCTTGTGGTTGCTGGGATTTGAACTCAGGATCTCTGGAAGAGCAAACAGTGCTCTTAAACGCTGAGCCATCTCTCCAGCCCTCTGATTCACCTTGATATATATGATTTCTTTGTAGTAGGAGAACAAGCCATGCTAGGACTGATACAGTTTATTTAAGAGAGAAATTGTTGTCATAGCCTTACTTTTGAACTCTGTGCTGCGAGAGGGTGTGTTACTTATTTATTTATTTATCTATTTATTTATTTAAGAGAGGATCTCATGTATCCCAGGATGGCTTTGAGCTTTTGAGCTCCTTTATATAGCTAAGGATGATCTTGAACTTGTACTCCTGTTTGGTTGGTTGTCTTGTTTTTTTCCCCCTTCCCTGGGGCAGAGGACCAAACCAGGGCCTTGCATTTGGTAGCCAAACACTCTGTCACTGAGCTAAATCCCCCATCTCTGTGATCCTGTTTCTATCTGCTAAGTGTTCAGGTGATGGCATTATAGGTGTGTGCCACAGTGCCCACTTATGGAGCAATGGTCCAGGGTTTCCTGAAGCACTTAAGGTGAGCACTCTTACCAGTCAGTGATGTTCCCTCCCCCCTCCCCCCCACGAGTCTGAAGCACAGCTGTGGGTAAGATTCCTGCCTTTTAGTGTCCCTCTGAGCCAATGGCCTTTGGTCAGCAGGTACTCCTTTGTTTCTGGCACTCAGAACAGAAAGGCTGCTGCTTCAGTTAGCTCGTGCAGTCAGCAGGGTAGCAATCTTTAATCTCTTGAATATCTCATTCATAGTTCTTTTGCAAGGGAGGTGGGTTATGTTCTATATCTATCTTTAAGGAAGAAAGCATTACATAAAGTCTCTTGTCCTCAGAGAGATTATTTTAAAAGCCCACTTTAAAAAAATCATCTCTTTGCTGAAAGGAAAGCAAAAACAACATTTTTTTCTGTGATTGTAGAGTTGTTAACATATTGCTTGGGCTTGGGTTGTGTGTGTGTATGAATATGTACATGTATTACATATACATATATACATATAATGGTGGTAGGGGTGGGTAGCGATGCTCTTTTGTTTTTTTTCAAGAGAAGGTCTTACTATATGGCTCTCTGGGAACTCACTGTTAGACCAGATCACAAAGATCTGCTTGCTAGGATTAAAGGTGTGCATCACTATCTCCAACCCAAGTATGGAGAGAAAGAGAGAGAGAGTGTGTGTGTGTGTAGAGAAAAGTTAGTATTTAGAACGTTCAGAAAGTCTGGAAAAGAAACAGCCCTGGCTGTCCTTGAACTTGAGTTGTAGACCAGGCTGGCTTGAAACCCAGGCACCACTATTGGCTATAATGCTCCTTTGATCCCAGCACTTGGGAGGCGGGGGGGGGGGGCGGTTTTGAGACAGGGTTTCTCTGTATAGCTCTGGCTGTCCTGGACTCAATCTGTAGACCAGGCTGGCCTCAACTCAGAAATCCACCTGCCTCTGCCTCCCAAGTGCTGGGATCAAAGGCGTGTGCCACCACTGCCCGGTGCCTGTAATGTTTTTTACCTTAGCTTTCAAGTCTTCGGTTACTTTACATTTTTAAATTGTACTTTATAGGTGCCATATAATTATTATATTTGTTTATTTATTTTAAGGGAAAAAAGGTTCTGTGGCCAGGCCGTCCTGACCTGGGTATGCAGCTGGCCGTGCTTTACACCCTTGCCTCTCTCGTGCCTCCCTCTGAGCTTTACGCCCTTGCCTCTCTCGTGCCTCCCTCTGAGCTCTGGGCTTTCCTTACTATGCTTGGGTTTCTCTAATCAGGGCTGCGGCAGCAGCGACCGCCCTCACCACCGTGGCTAACCACCTGCGATACAGCTCTCCTTTAGACCACTCTGGGTTTTCTCCTCTCTGCTCCATCAAGTTCTCCCAGTGACAGGTTTGTTTTCCCTTCGGTGAGCAGTGACTATTCTTTCCTACACTTCCCAGAGAAGAGGTGATAGTCTTCCATTTCTACACCTCTGGCTTAGTTTCGAATGCCTTTTGTTAATTCATGTGTTGTCAGAGACATCTGACCAAGCTTCATTCTCTTTCCCAAGGCCGTGTGGGTTTCACAGGGTCTCCTAAGACCACCGGACAGATCAGATATTTACATTACCATTCATAACAGGAGCAAAATTTCAGTTTGAAGTAGCAATGAAATGTGCTCTCTCCTCTTGTCCTCTCCCTCCTTCCTCCCTACCCCCTCGGTCTCTCTCTCTCTCTCTCCATGTTCTCCATTCCTCTCTATCTCTGTCTGTCTGTCTGTCTGTCTGTCTCTCTCTCTCTCTCTCTCTCTCTCTCTCTCTTTACCTTTCTCTCAATTCCCCTCCCCACCTTTCTCTCAATTCTCCTCCCCATGCCTTGAATTAATTCTATTCTATACTAAAAGAAAGGAAGGAAGGAAGAAAGAGAGAAAGAAAATAACTTTATGGTTCGTGGCCACCACAACATGAGAAAAAGTTTGCATCATTTGGAAGGTTGAAAGCCACTGGCCTAGAGCTTGTCAAATGTGTGACCCACCCTCCTCCGCAGCCCAGGTTTCCAGTGTGGAGGCAGAACTCTTATCAGGGTGTGAGCTGGTTGATTTAAGTATTTTAAGGCTCAATGGTTCATTCTGAAATATAGCCTAATAAAAACATGCCAAATAAGAAGATTATAAACCAGACATGGTGATACATTCCTTTGTCAGCACTCAGGAAGCAAGGGCCATGCCAATCTCAGTGGTCTGTGTGAGTTCCAGGACAGCCAGAGCTCCATCGGGAGGCTGCGAAGTGGTACCTACGGTGCTTTCTTTCTATGTTGTTTCCGCCATTTAGGAGTCTTCAGAGTGGAAAGATAAGGTGTGGTGTCATCATATTTCCTCACGTTTCCCATGACCAGTTCCTTTTAATTTGGCTGGCCTTTTTCTTCCTTCCTTTTTTCTGTTTTCCTTTTTTCTGTGACAGGGATCCATGTGTCACCCAGGTTGTCCTTAAAGTGAATAAGGATGACCTTGAACTCCAGATCTCCTGCCTCTGCTTCCTCCTCTGAGGTATTGAATTACAGGTGTATATCACCACCATGCCTGGCTTGTCTAGCTTAAAACTTTTGTCATACCTTCTGCATGTTATTTTTTTATATCTGTGTCACCTGAATATAAGTTCACAAAATGAATTAGAGCAACACAACTACAACAGAACCAGAAGTCTGGAAACAGTGTTCATTGTCCATGGCTGGAGCTCTCTACAGTGTGAGGGCGTGGCGGCTGTGATAAGAGGAACAGATGACTCCATTGTCTAGTGTGCGTGCGTGCGTGCGAGCGAGCAAACGAGTGAGTTCAAGGGTTCTAAACGAGAACTGACACTGTGGACGTCCCTTTGGGGTCACTTGTTTGATGTAGTAAATGAAGTTTTGGCAAGATTGAAATGTCTTGGATAAGTAACCCTAGTGTAGCCAACATTACAAACAAATCATAGCAGTCGGGTGTCTCCTCTGCTGCCCCCCAAGTGCAGTGAGTAAGTAAGTAAGTAAGTAAGTAAGTAATCAATCCCATCCAGCTAAAACTAACTGATTTGTATTTCCTGTGCATTGGTGTTTGCCTGCATGTATGTCTATATGAAAGGATCCAGTCCCTGGGAGTGCAGTTACAGTTGTGAGCCACCATGTGGTTTCTGGGAATTGAATCCAGATCCTTAGGAAGAACAGTCAGTGCTCTTAACCATTTAACTGTCTCTCCAGCCCTGACGCACACCTTTAATCTCAGCACTCAGACACAGAGGCAGGCAGATCTCTATGTTTGAGGCCAGCTTGGTCTACTGAGTGAGTTCTAGGACAGCCAGGGCTACACAGAGAAACCTTGTTTGGAAAAAAAGCCATCCAGTCAACAAATCAATCAGTCAGTCAGTCAGTCAGTCAGTCAGTCAGTCAGTCA
>JADRCD010203127.1:0-22135 GCA_019843815.1 Montemys delectorum
AAAGTTCTATAGATATCTGTTAAATCCATCTGTTTCATAACTTCTATTAGTCTCACTGTGTCCTTGTTTAGTTTCTGTTTCCATGAATTGTCCATTACAGAGGGTGGGGTGTTGAAATCTCCCACTACTATTGTGTGCAGTACAATGTGTGCTTTGAGCTTTAGTAAAGCTTCTTTTATGAATGTAGATGCCCTTGCATGTGGAGCATAGAGGTTCAGAATTGAGAGTTCATCTTGGTAGATCATACCTTTGATGAATATGAAGTGTCCCTCCTTATCTTTTTTGATCACTTTTTGGTGAAAGTCGATTTTATTCGATATTAGAATGGCTACTCCAGCTTTTTTCTTGGGACCATTGGCTTGGAGAATTGTTTTCCAGTCTTTTATTCTGAGGTAGTGTCTGTCTTTGTCACTTAGGTGGGTTTCCTGTATGCAGCAAAATGTTGGGTCCTGTTTACGTACTCAATCTGATAGTCTATGTATTTTTATTGGGGAACTGAGTCCATTGATGTTAATAGATATTAAGGAAAAGTCATTGTTGCTTCCTGTTAGTTTTGTAGTTAGAGCTGGCATTCCGTTCATGTGTTTATCTTCTTTTAGTTTTTTTAGAAGATTACATTTTTGCTTTTTCAGGGATGTAGTTCCCCTCCTTGTGTTGGAGTTTTCCATTTATTATCCTTTGAAGGGCTGGATTTGTGGAATATTGTGTGAATTTGGTTTTGTCATTGAATACTTTGGTTTCTCCAACTATGGTGATTGAGAGTTTTGCTGGGTATAATAGTCTAGGCTGGCATTTGTGTTCTCTTAGGGTCTGTATGACATCTGCCCAGGATCTTTTAGCTTTCATAGTCTCTGATGAGAAGTCTGGTGTAATTCTGATAGGCCTGCCTTTATATGTTACTTGACCTTTTTCCCTTACTGCTTTTAGTATTCTTTCTTTGTTTTGTGCATTTGGTGTTTTGAGTATTACGTGGGGGGAGGAATTTCTTTTCTGGTCCAGTCTATTTGGAGTTCTATAGGCTTCTTGTATGTTCATGGGCATCTCTTTCTTTAGGTTAGGGAAGTTTTCTTCTATAATTTTGCTGAAGATATTTACTGGCCCTTTAAGTTGGAGGTCTTCACTGTCTTCTATACCTATTATCCTTAGGTTTGGTCTTCACATTGTGTCCTGGATTTCCTGGATGATTTGGGTTAGGGTCTTTTTGCATTTTGCATTTTCTTTGACTGTTCTGTCAATGTTGTCTATGTTATCTTCTGCCCCTGATATTCTCTCTTCTATTTCTTGTATTCTCCTGGTGATGCTTGCATCTATGTTTCCTGACTTTTTTCCTAAGATTTCTAACTCCAGGGTTGTCTCTTTTTGTGATTTCTTTATTGTTTCTACTTCCAATTTTAGGTCCTGGATGGTTTTACTCAATTCCTTCACCCGTTTGTTTGTATTTTCCTGCAATTCCTTAAGGGACTTTTGAGTTTGCTCTTTAAGTGCTTCTACTTGTTTACTTGTGATATCCTGTAATTCTTTATGGGATTTTTTTTTTTGTTTCCTCTTTAAGAGCTTGTACCTCTTTATCTGTGTTCTCCTGTATTTCTTTAACAGCGTTATTCATGTCCTTCTTAAGTTCCTCTATCAGCATTGTGAGATATGATTTTAGATCCAAATCTTGCTTTTCTGGTGTTTTGGGATATCCAGGGCTTGCTGCGGTGGGAGTACTAGATTCTAATGAAGTCAAGTAGTCTTGGTTTCTGTTGGTAGGATTCTTGTGTTTGCCTTTCACCATCTCTTGATCTCTGCTGATAGATGCTTGGTGTCTCAGACTAGAGCTTGTCCTGTCCCTGCCACCTCTGCAAATCTCCTGCGACTTTTGCGGCCTGTGCCTCCCGGCTGGTCCCCCTCTGAGTCTCTGGGTTAAAGCACGTCCTCGAGGCAGGCCCTCCACTAGCAGGGAAGGAGCAGAGATGGTCACTGATCCAGCTCTGTCACTCGGAAGCTAAGAGGATCCTGTCCCTGCTGCCCTGCAATTTCCCTGTGACTCTTGAGGCCTGTTCCTCCTGGCTGGTCCTCCCTTAGAAAGACACCAGAGAGAAAATGCTGTACATATATTTTTCAGGCATCGTGTTTTATATCTAATAAATATTTTAAAATCCTAGAAAGAAATGTAATGAAAATTCTAATATCTGTTATCTTTGGATAGTAGGAAAATACTTATTTTTATTTTTGTCTTAAACTTTTCAATATCATTCAATATTTCTACAGTGGACATGCAAATAAATTCCCTTATTAGAAAAAAGACATAAATATTTTTCTATTTTGTAATATTTCTAGGAATTAAAACGAAGTTCAAATTTCCTTGTGCTTTAAAAATTGTGATTATTGCTGGAGCAGTCTTTGGATGGCCTTTCCTTCAGTCTGTTTTCCACACTTTGTCCCTGTATTTCTTTTAGACAGGAGCTATTCTGGGTTAAAACTTTGGAGATGGGTGAGTGGCCGCATCCCTCAACCGGGGGCGTCATGCCTTACCTCTGGATATGGTCTTGACAGGTTCTCCCTCCCCTTTATGGGGTATTTCAGCTAATTTTATCCTCATGGGGTCTTGGGAGGCCCTTGCTTTCCTGACATCTGGGACTTTCTGGTTTCTACCCGCAGTTCCCCATCGCCCATTGCTACACATATCTGTTCAATTTCCTGATCCTGTGTACATCTCCTCCACTTCCTCCCACACTTATATACTCTTAAAACATGGAATAATTCGTAAGTATTTAAGTGTTTTACAACTGTTTTGTTCACAGGCATTCCCAGGTTGATTACAGCTGACATGGTCAGAGAAGGCGCAGCAGTAATTGATGTGGGTATCAACTATGTACAAGACCCTGTGACGGGAAAGACCAAGTTAGTTGGAGATGTGGACTTTGAAGGTAAGAGGGAAGCCAGAATCTGACCTTCGTACTTTGAGAAACTGTCCCTGTGGGGAGGACAGTATTGTTACCCATCACTGCTCCATGTGAGGGAAGACAACCACATGTATGTAACCCTTCCTTTCTCTGTCCATCTTCATTCTCTTCCCTTCTGTGTTCTCAGCCTTCTGATTGCAACATTCACTTTTCTGGATGTCTCTTCTCTGAGACTGAACTTAAGGCTTCCATATCCCAGGCAAGCACTCTACCAATGAGCTCTTATTTTTAACAAAAGAGAGAAAGTGGGGAAGGGTACAGGTTCAATAGATTTCCCAGGCTAGCCTAGCATCTGAGCACCTTCATCCTCTGCTCCAGGTGGCTGAGATTACAAAACTGTGATGCCAGGCTTGGCAATATTTGGTAGCGAGATTAAATTTCTTCTTGTATATTTTTAATAAAAAAATTGTTCTAGCTGATTGTAGACTTGGAGACCTATGTTTTATTTTTGAATTAATTTTTATTGCCTGTGTTCGTGTATAGATGTGAGGCACTCATGTGTCACCTCATGCATGCGCATGGATGTCAGAGGACGGCCTGTGGGAGTTGGCTCCCTTCTTCCATCATGTGAATGTGGATTCCTGGGATCAGTGTTGGGTCACCAGCCTTGGAAACAAGCAGCTTTACCCATTTAGCCCTATTGTAGTTTTTATGACAGTCAGTTTACACTGTACTTAGACCTTTAGGCTCTGTGTTCAGCTATTCGCTCTTTTTAAATTGTTGTTGTGAATGTCACACAACTAATGTATTTATACCATTTTCACCCCTCTCTTTTACCCCCTAACTTCTTCTGTGGTCCCCTTTCAAGTTTATAATCTGTTCTGCTGTAATTATTACTGTCATACATACATATACATATATATGTAATATATATATATACACATGTGCATATGTGTGTGCATGTGTGTGTATGTGTGCACACACTTGTATATGAAACCTACTGAACCCATTTAGTGATGCTTCTAATGTAGATATGTCTAGACATGACTGCTTAGGGTTGGATTTTCTATTGGGGAGAGGATCATTGTAGAATACTGATTCTCCCTCTCTGAGCACCCATTTATTTCCTGTGGCTCTTCATTGAGGGGTGGGGCCTTATGAAATTTTCCCTATCCAAGTTGACATGTTGACTGGTATCATATGAAGATCCTGTTTAGGCAATCTTGTGGTTGAGATTTCATGAGGACAAAACATGGGATGCAGGTACTCTGGCTTTTACAGGCTTCCCAGTCCCTTTCCAAAGTCTTAGGCATAGATGTTGTATTGTAGGTGTACCAACTGTGTAAGTAGAATATACTTAGAAATTATATTGGTTTAGGAAAATGACCGTAGTCAGTTCTTTTCTAAGGTCTATGACATCTCCAGCCACATAGACGTGTAGTACTAGGCATGAACTCTATCCTGGTGAATAGAACCTAAATCCATATAGTTGTTGATTGTCCCTAAGATATAAGTGCCACTACTGCACTATTCAGGTTAGATAATTGCTAGACAGATAATCGTTGTGGTTCCTAGGCTTTACAGGTGGCCAGGACTTTTTTTCTCTCTCTCGATATCTTGCATAGTACCTTTGGATACTATGAGATTTAGTCTTCACCAAAGAGGTTTGCACTTCCATTCCTGATGGATCCCTTCAAGTCCTGTGTCAAAAGTGTGTGGTGTCTTAAGCCGTAGGTCCTACTTTCTAGTTCTAAGAGGCAGCCAAGGCTACTGGCAATAGCTCATATGCTCTTGGAGGCTCTTAGACTTCAACAATCCAAACAACAATCCAAAGGTAAGTTTCTCATGCCTGGTAGTGGAACTTTTGTTAGACATTCTGTTTGGGCTGGTTGTCATGACCAAAGTAGCAGGACTCTTTGGAGTACTTATGAATTATAGATGTATTGTTACAAGTTAAAAGAACAAACAATGTCATTTTAAAATTTGGCTTTTGTTTTTTTACCCCTTTATACGCATGGGTGTTTTGGCTGCATGTGTGTCTATGCATCCTATGCATGCATAAAACAGAGGTGGCTGATCCCTGGGAACTAGAGTTATAGACAGTTGTAAGTCACTAGGTGGGTGCTAGAAATTGAACCTGGGTTTTCTGAAGGAATAATCAGGCCTTTAACAACAGAGCCAGGTGTCCAGCCCCTAAAAATTTATATTCTAAACTTTTATGTGAAACTTAGTGACTAGTTGATCATTTATACAATTTTTACATGATGTTTAACAAAATTTAAAGTTCAGACATTTGCAAGTGCCCATGAGCACAGGCCTCATATGGATAAGGTTCTGGAGTGTAATAGGAACTAGATTCAGATTGAGCAGTTTATGGCCGATGATTATGGAAAGAAAAGCAGACAGTCAAATGTATGCAATCAACAATCAACACAGCAAATGGACAGCCCTTAGAATGGGAGAAAGACCTTTGCCAGCTGTACTTCAGACAAAGGGCTAATACCCAATATATATAAAATATTGCAGAAATTAGTTACCAAGAGAGTAAAATTGCCAATTAACAAATAGGCAAATGAACTAAATAGTTTCTAAAAAAAGAAATGCGAATGGCCAATAACTTTTTTTTTGTTTGTTTTTTTTCGAGACAGGGTTTCTTTGTATAGCCCTGGCTATCCTAGAACTCATTCTGTAGACCAGGCTGGCCTCGAAATCCACCTGCCTCTGCCTCCAAAGTGCTGGGATTAAAGGCATACGCCACCACCGCCTGGCTGGCCAATAACTTTTTAAAAGTGTTCCGTATCCTTAGCCATTAAGAAAATACATATAAAAATTATTGACGTATACATCAGGATGACCATCATCAACAAATCTGATAACAAATGTTGGAGAAGAGGTGGAGAGAAAGGAATCCTTATCCACTGTTGTGGAGTATGCAAATTAATATAGCCATTGTGGAAATCAGTTCAGAGGTTTCTCAAGAAATTTAGAGTAGGACTCCCATATGACTCTG
The DNA here is from genome assembly GCA_019843815.1 of Montemys delectorum. NCBI lineage: Eukaryota > Metazoa > Chordata > Mammalia > Rodentia > Muridae > Montemys > Montemys delectorum. The sequence continues at coordinate 5,899 of JADRCD010203127.1, forward strand.
CTGGTTCCTCCTAGGCACAGTGAGCCAGAGAAGCCCACACCCTACCATGGAGATCCTTGTGCTTGTGTGTTTCTTGCTGCTTCATTTGTTTTAGCAAAGGACTGAATGAAACTAGTTGCCCATAGTGAGTGAACGGATAATTATTTGTATTATATATTCATATTCATGTATATGTATATATGAATAATAATCAAGTCTAAAGAAAAATGAAGTTAAAATATTTGCAAGAAAATGGATTAACTTAGAATATTACGTAAGGCAACACAATCTCAGAAATATTAACAAACATTCTCTCTCATAGGCAGAAACTATCCAATAAGATACATAAACACATTTACACATGAGTATAACATACTATAAGGGGAGAGGAAGGCCTGATTGCAGGTGATGGGCACGAGCTAAGACAGGCTGCATAGTTGATTGTTCTACTTCTAACTCTACTGCAGCTCTTTTGTTCTGGGTGGTAGATAAGTTTATAAAGTTATTTGATATTGAAAGTGTAAAATGTAATGTGAAGCTCCACAGCTTCCATTCCAAGTGCCCACTCTAACTTTATAAAAGTTCATTAAGTTGTACAGATTTTAGGTATGGATAATCTTGGCATGTAGTGCTTTCATTTACATACAAGTTTTTATAATAAAGCTTATAAAAATTTAAAAAGGCAGAATTTCTTTACCACGCCAACTCCAGATAGTTTTTGATAATACACTGGAGTTTCTCAGCTCAAATGGGTCAAGGTACGTTTGGTTTTAAACTTGGGTTTTCTGTTTTTCTCACTCTCTTTCTGTTCCTTGACAACACATAGTAAGTCTGCGTTCATGGCAAACTCGCCTCACACCTAGGATGTCTACAGAGGACACTGGCTACAGGAGATAGCCGGATGAGGAGCAGAGGTGGCATAGTTCCCAGCTTCAATTTCTGACTTCTTTCCAGGACAGGACTACCCAGTAAAATGCTTCCCCCTAGGAGGGGAGGGAGATATTCTTTGTTCTCAGGACATGTACAGGCTTTTTTATTTTTAAATGAGTAAAGTTTTTGCTTAGGAAGATCATCTGAAAACACTTGAGAACGAGCATTTGTGAGAGCTGTTTATGCTTTACTTGACTTGGCAGCATCCTTTTAATGAAGCTGCCATGCTGTGTATTTAAGATGATGGCTTAAAGAAGGGGATCTTGAAAACAGATTCAAGAGGAAAGGCTGAGAACTGGTGAAGTTGTTTCAGGTACAGAGCAATCACCTAGGAGCTCTGCATCCTCTCTGTGTGCCAGCTCAGCAGTGGTTACAACCATCTCCTCTGTCCCAGGACTGCTTCTGTAGCACAGTAAATCGGGAAAACACCACAGTATCATCTCATTTCAGACAATAAGATACTGTGGATTTGGAGTTTTGTTCATTTGTTTTTATGAGATAGTGTCTTACTATGTAGCCTTGGCAGGTCTGGAACTAAATAGACCAGCCTGGCTTTAAACTCACAGAGATCTACCTGCCTCTGCTTCCCAAGTGATAGACATGCATCACCATATCTGGCTCAGTAAAATATTTTGAGAGAGGATATATGTTCACAACATGGTTATATAATTATCCTATTCTCTTATTTTCTGTGCCTGAGTTAAACTAAACTTTACCACACATGTAAAGACAGAAGCTTCATGGCTGTGTAGCTCATCACAATCCACAGTTCCAAGCAGCTACTGAAGTCTCAGAATGCATCCCTATAGACAATGGGGACTACTGTCTCTCATTGTCCCTTTCAGTTTTAGTGTCTTGGACATTCAGCAGAATACTGCCAAGTAATATAAAAGCACAGAAACTTTTGGAAGGAAGTAGGTTCAAAGATCAGAATATTCTGCTCCTACCATAAAATGCACACATAAAGTTTTTCCTATTGTCCTCTGCCACTCTGGTGGTTCACAGATCCGAATCACCAAGGATGTGCTGGATTCCGTGAGGAAGACCTTGCTGGTGAGGTTGAGACTCAGTCACCCTGATGAATAGGCTTTGACATGTTGCTCTTCAGGTTGTTCATCAGGACGGAATTTGAAATAAGGGATGGTTCCCTCTGCCCCATTGAAAGGGAGAGACTTTACCATGGGACACACCATGACCTCACAGGTAGCATTTGGCTGCAAATTGCCACAGGGAAAGTGTGACTGCTTTGTAAGTATCTGTCAAAGTTTCCATGGCAACTTCTGCTAAGATGAACAAAGAAGATGTGGGTAGATTCAAATGGAGAAGAAAATTTTCCTAGCAGAGAAGTTTGGCTCATTAATGCATGGAAAGTAGGTTGCACTGGTAGGAATGATGTTTCAATGTAAATGAACCCAGTGGGGAAAGGGTGGGGTGTCCCACAGTGTACGCAAGGTAGCAATGCTGTTTAAACTAGAGGAACTCCCAGGAGCATATCGTGACATCAAAGGAGCAAAGTGGAAACTGTAGAAGGAAGGAGAATGTGTTGAGGTGTGGGATGGATGCTTTCTCCAAGTAGGAAGGCAAGTACCAGACTGTCCTCCATAGACTTTTTGTAAAGTAATAAAAATTTGAATTTGGATGTTTCTGTTTTAAATGGATTTTAATAACTGTAAGCTTGACTATCATTTTCAATTCTATATACTTATCAATTATGGAAAGATGCTTTTCTGTACTTTGATAAAATAATTTGCCTATTGAGTAAATCTAATCCCCTGCACTGGTTATTCAGGAGGCTTAAATGGCTTCAACAATCAGAGCTTGACACTCCTGCAGTATCTCTGCTGTTGTAGGTAGCTGAACATACCATAAAGCATCAAGAATTTAGAAGCTCTGTAAGTCAAACTCCTATCCAATATGTAAGCACTTCTCATGTTTGTTAAGCTTGCTTGATTCCAGCATCTCACATTATCCATGACCATGTAGACTGCCCAGTGTTGGAGGCGTTGCTTTCTTAGAACATCTGTGAAGACCCCAGAGTCCCAGGATGCCTTTCCTGCAATGCCAAGAGTAAAAAGGAACCTTAAAATTAGCAGTACAGTGAACTGGTGTTTCCCTTTGCCTTGATCCTTGATTATAAGACTCAAGAGAGATCATGAGTCTTAGTCATTTAGTCTCTGACCAATATTTACTATCCCCGTCAACTTTCTGAGCATACCTCTACCATCCATCTACCTTAAGGCAGTATTTATTACTTTTTAAGATTCATTTTTACTGTTTTTAAGTATGATGTGCCTATGTGAGGGGTATGCACATGTGAACATAGGTGCCTGAAAAGGCCAGAGATGTTGGTTCCTCTGGAGCTGGAGGTACAATTGGTGTGAGTCACTCAATATGGATGTTGGGAACTGAACTAGGATATTCTATAATCCTATAGAACCGCTTATCTGAACTGCTGAGCCATCTCTCTAACCCCCAAGGCAGTATTTGAAAGCATCTATATGACAGAACTGTTTTTATGTATAGAAGTTTTTTCTCTATCAATAATCATGCAATAAATATTTGAGAAATCTCAATCTCCTTCATAGAGTACTGTTTTAGGATGATCATACTGACTTTCTTCTATAACTTCATTCAACTATTTTCTGTTGAAGTTTTTAAGTCTATACCATACATTTATGACACAGCAGTCTATATTCCAAAGATACAAAAAGAAGAGACTATGGAGTATGGGTGGCAAGCAGCACTCTCTGAGTTACAAACTAAAACGCAGCCTCCAGCTCTAGATACTCATAATGACACTGCTTTTATTGACACAGTTCACCAAATGGATTTGGTCAGCTGGTCATGGAATTAATGATGTCCCAGGCTGCTAACTCAGCCCTGTTCCTGTTGGTTACCTCTTTGGCCTCATCTCTACTTCAGGCCTGACACACAGAGGCTTCTACAAACTTTTGAAGCTTTAATGGCTTTGTTTCAGTTTTATGAAGCATTATTTCACAGGAGTTGAGATGAAACAGAAAAAACTGGAATGTCTACTCCCTATTGCCTGCCCCTCCCTCCTCCCTCTCTTACAATCCTGAACACACCTCTCTACAGGTTTACACTAAATAGAAACAATGTAGAGAAGGGCTGGTAACAAGGAGGGAGAGAGATGGAACAGGAATGGCAATATTTTTCTCTTTCACCAGTTCTGCTCTGCAGGCTCTCTGCTGGCAGAACCAGGTGAGATGGAGAGAACCTGGTTCAGCCTAGCCTCTCAGGGCTGAGCAGGATGGTGAGTGTTGCGGCTCAGATCTCTTACCTTCAGAGAATAACCACCCCAAGCAGGGAGTCTGACAAAGCAGGAACTCGTTTTAATGTATCAATCTTTTCTTTATAAAGGGTTGAGGGAGAAGGCGGTGTTTTCTGCTGAGGTGAGATGATGTAGGGGGAGGAGAAAGTTGAAGAAGGGTACAGGGTGACTGATGGAGCCAACAAAGTTACTCTAAGTCAGGAGGAGCTAGGCAAAGCCAGGCTTAAGCAGGTTGTGCTGAGTCACTCCAGTAAGGAAGTGACTGAGACAGTTTACAAAACTCAAGCCAGGCTTGAGTTTGTCCTCAAGGCCCAAGCCAGGACCAAATAGGGCCCAACATCTCCCTCTTTTGTTTTTGTAATGAGCAGGTTACATGGCCCCTGTCTTAGGTTGTCCCCCACATGGGGTTCTTACCCGTCTTTGGCTCAAGGGGCATGCTCTGCAAGCTATCTTAGGTTGTCCCAGCACATCTGAGACCTTACCTATCATTGGTCAAATGGAGAGCCGGGGAAGGTTGCTCATATTCTGAGGGCCAATTATATGTTGACCTTGGCTCTCGGGAAGCGAGCCTTTGATAATGAGCCTAGACCTGATGAAGCCTGATTGCCTCTATATGCTGCTGGATGAATTGTGTATTAAGTAAACATGGCCCGACCATGAGGGGGAGAAGGAGAAGGACAAAGGGACCAAGAAGGGGAAGTAGGTAGGGCAAGAAGCCATGGAGGCCAGTCAACAGTGGGTTGTCTTGAAACTCTCTCCTCCTCATCTCTAAGTCTTCTTGGATCATTGAATCAATCCCCCATCAATCTTTTACAGGATCTTCACTGTCATTGAAAGGGGATCTTCATTCTTTTTTCTTGATAAATCTGTGAAGGAAGTAGAAGGAGGGCTCTTAGGGCTAGAAATTTCCCTGGAGTGATTATTATTGTCAGTCCCCCTATTGTGGCAAGTATTTTATATCTCTGGCCAGTATCTAGATTGGTCTTTCACATTTTGAGAGAATATACAGCCAAACCCTCTTCCAGCTGTCAAGAGCAGGTCTGGCCCTCTCCAAGCTCCGGTCAGTGGGTCTCTCCACGTGACCCAAATGGAGCTGTAGGAAACCAATGAGAACCAATGTTTTTGAAATGAGGACAGGTGTGGATCCTCTTTAGAAAAATTTAACATTGACCAGAAACAGGGGGGAATTTCTCCCAAGCTGAATTCCCCTCCCACCACATAGGGCTGCAGTGCTGAAGGCAGCTGCTGAGGGGGAACATGGAAGGAGTCACTTGGGGGGTCTGAGAAAGGTAGTCTCGAAGGCAGGGCCCCACTGGAGGACCAGGGGGCCCTGCTACAGGGATAGTTCCTTAAGGTCTTGGGCTTCCCAGGGATACCAAGCTGCTGGCTGGTTACTGCCAGGGTTAAAGGAACTTGGGGGGGGGGGAGTGATCCGGAAAAGTACTTCCCCATAATTTATGGGGGTACACTCACCCCTAGACTGATTGGCCCATCAGCGAACTTCCGTCAGGAGGAGGGTGTCTCCTCACACAGGGCACCAATTCTGCCAGGCAGGCTTTCTGCCAGCAGAACCAGGCAAAAGAGAGAGAACCTGGTCCAGCCGAGCCTCTCAGGGCTGAGCGGGATGGTGAGTGTCACAGCTCAGATCTCCTGCCTCTGGAGAATAACCACCCCAAGCCGGGAGTCTGTCAAAGCAGGTGAGTTCAGTGTCAAAAATGAGGTTTTCTAAATGTGTTGTTTCAAGGTTACAAGACAATACGTAGAAATGATGGTGATGACCATAAAAACTGTCTAACTTAAGTGTGCAGAGTAAAGAAGTGACATTTTACTGAAAAGAAAATCTACCCCTCAAAATACCACTAGTACTTTAAAAATGTTTTATTTCTTCTTTGAAAATTTTGTACTTATATGTAGTATGTCTTAATCATATCCACATATCACTCCATCCAGATGTTTTATGTCTGCTTATGTTATAGTTTGGGGGAATATGGCTTCCACAAGTAAACTGTGAGCAATATTTTCCATATTTAAGTTCAAATGCACAGATAGATTAAAAAACTATTCGTGGTTTGCTTTTCCCTTTCTTCTTAAACAATTTGATGGTTCCCTTTTTTTTCTCATAAAGATTATGCTTGAATACAGCATAAACTATTACAACAAAGGTATATCTAAATACATGACTTCAAGTCACAGCCCTCTCCCACTGAAGCATAGAGCTAAGCTGGCAGTCAAGGGCATTGAGAGTTCCTCACTCAGAGATGCTGTTTTCTTCTATCATGATGTCTGCAACACTTCAGTAGAGCTGCCAGAGCAAAGTTGCCTCATTTACAGATTACACAGATTAGCACCAGCAGATTACACACACTTCTAGAGTCATAATGCTCAGATGGAGGTGGCATAAGGGTTTCTACTGTATCCTTTCTCTTTTGCAAGTAGGCATTCATCTTCTCTTTATTTGCTTAACAATGCCTTCCTTCTGGAAATGTCCATGTACACTAGTGATGACATCAGACTTTACATTAGATCTTACTGTAATGAACTTATGCAGCACATATTGTCTTCAAGGACATAAACCAGCCATATTCTCAGGTTCTGGGGTTAGGATTCAAGCAAACAGATGGGGAGAGCACAGTTCGGTACATCCTGCCTTTGCAAGCATATAGTCTTTGCATCCTCATTAGTGTACTCTTTCATGGTAAGGGGAGGAGAGTGTGTGCAACAAAGCCCTTTCACCTTTGAGATACTGAACTGAAAGTTACTTTGTCATTTCCACTATACCTGGACATAGGCATGTGTGGGAGTAGATGGAATGTTTAATCCATAATTTCTACAAGTGTGGTCCTATTTGAGTGAATAGAAATCTATCTTAAACCTAAGAATGTGCGTGTCCAATTCATCCTTGGGAGTTTTCAGTTTAGACCCATTCAGTTTTCAATTATTTATTGGGTATATGGTAGGAATCCATCCCATGAGATACAATTGTGTTCTAAATAGACAACATTTATCCACAATAATAAGCAAATAAATAAATTTTATGGTATATGAAAAAGTGTTTAATGTTACAGAATAAGTTGGACTGGAGAGCTGACTTAGCAGTTAAGAACTACTTAAGTCTGTAGTTAAGTTACTACAGACAAATGGATTCGATTACCAGCACATACATGACAGCTTGCAACAATTTGTAACTCCAGCTTTGGGTATCCGACACTCTTTTCTGGACTCTGAAGGTACTGTCCATTTGGTTTATAGCTGTGTCCTAGAGGCAAACACACACAAACACACACAGATACACACACACACACACACACACACACACACACACACACATATACAGACACACACAATGAACACAAGCTCATGAAAAGAAGCTATGTCTGCAGAGACTGATTGACTGATTAGTACTGATCAGCAGTGAAGAGATGATAGTGTTGTAGTTCCAGATGTTAATTACCTCATCAGGGGCTCCAGGCCTGTGAAATAGCCAGTCCTTGCCCAGCTCTGTGAAATGGGGGAAAACACCAGGTGGTCATAAGGGAGGATCATTCCAGGCACCTAGAGGGGTCACTGTGAAGATCTTCAGGAGACTATATTTGACAGTTTTATGTAGCAGGATTTTCCCTGTCCAATTGATTTAATTATTAATACAACAAGAAGCTGTGGTTAGACAGGGAAAAGGGAGGCAGAGCAAAGAGCTGCAGAGATGAGGATGGAAGAGACAGTTAGGGAGAAGGAGGAAAGATGGAACAAGAGGAAGATGATCCAGATTCTGCATGGCCTTAAATAGCCACAGGTAGCTATGTATCATATAGGGATAAAATAACTGGGATAACTTGTCTAATCGAGGTAGGCAGCTTGTATCATTATCAATTGGCTCTGAAATTATTGTGTGGGCATCTTGTGATTGAGAATTTATTGATATATAAAACTGACTGATTAATTATAAGCTTCAAGAGTTTTGATTTTACTGGGTTAATTGGTATTGTTACATCTAACTTCAAGGTGGGTGGTCATAGTATGGTGCTGGAGTGGGCAACGACCCATCAAGGGAACCAGAGAATTTGCCAAGATGAGAACACGTCACTAGAGCCATGTGGGCCACCAGTGCCCAGTGTAGTGCAGGAACTTGCTGATGCTTTTTAATATTTCCCACAACAGCTTTATTTTTATTTTTGTTTTCTGATTTTTTTTTGAGATAGAGACTTTCTGTGTTCAGCCTAGCCATAAGGAAGCTATGTTCCCAATAATGCTGGCCTTGAGCTCATGACTCTTCTGCCTCAATATCCATGGTAATGGAACTAGTAGTGAAAAGTACCCAGTACCTAGTCTGTGCCATCAAGTTTTACTTTGTGTGACAGTTTTGATGAGTTACAGGTGGCCTGTTGTAACCAGGCACAGTAAATAAAGGGAAATATGTTATGTGAAACCTCAAAAGAAGAGGCAGTAGGGGTTGTATATCACATTGGGCCTTAAAGACTGCAGAAAGGCATTTGGATTTTACTATTTAAGGAACAGCTAGCAAAGACATGGTGTTTGACTTGTTTTCAACAGGATCGCTGGGTAGACTGTTGGGAGTAAGGGTGTTAAGAGTAACCTGTTAAGAGGCTATTGTAATTATCCAAGTAAGAAATGATGGGGTGTGAACAAGGGTAGTAATGGATTTAAGTATTATGAGGTGGTTAGATGGTAGATATAATTTAAAAGGTGAGTTGGGATGATTGGTCAAATGAATAGGTGTAGAAAAAAATAGAAAGAATCATGTTTGACTTTAAGGATCCTGGAATAAGTGTGAGTGGAGATTCCAGCTCCATAATCCTCTTGAAACATTTGTTATCAGAACAGAGAATTGGACCCAGGATGTATAGCTGGTGTGGATTGTAAGCAAGAGCAGAGGTGGGGCTGACTCAGGATGTATGTGTGTGGGAAGCAGCTATGGGGAGGAGGAAAGCTTTTCCAAGTGAAAGTAACAGGAGAGGCAGCAAACAATCTGGTGAAAGTTGTTCCTCAGAATTTAAATCTAAGACATCACAGGGCAGGGAAGTCACTTACTTTTCCTCTAAGAAACTGCTGGACGTAGTGCCAAAAACCTTCGTTGAGTCTCTCTCCTTTTTGAAAGCTCTGCATTTGATACCTCAGAGTAACCTTCTGCTCCATACTCTTTTTATATCGCATCTGACTTTTCATAGGTGACTACACTTTGGAGTCACACTAACTTGGGTTTGAATCCTGGCTCTATTGCTTGAAACAATTATGATCTTAGGTAAATCGCTTTACCCCTGAGACTTGATTTTATCATTGAAAAACAGTGGTAATAATACCTATCTTAGAAAGTTGTCACAAAGTTTAAATGCAATAATCACCATCCACGAGCTAATTAATGCATGTGAATTGCTGAGCACACTGCTGGCAGCAAGCTGGGTACCTGTGTGCATGGCTCACCTTTTCCTTTCCACTGCACTGCTGATCTAGAAGGCTGTAACTTTACACCTCAACTTTACCACGGAGTTCTCCACTGATTTTCTGTCATCGAGTGGTTTTTTGGTTTAGTTTGCTCTTCATCTGACTGTGAAAGAAAGCACCTGCATGCCTTCATGCTCATTCTTATCTTCCTCAGGCTTCTTTAGCATGCCTAGCTAGCAATATCTTTTATACTATCTTGTATTTCAGTTAGTTGGCCCCAATTAAACCACTCCTTCTTAGTGTGAGCTTGTTGTCCTGTATTCTTTTGCATCTCTCCCCACACCAAGTGTTAGCCTTACTATTCATGTTCTTGCACCTCAAGCAACACAACCTTGAGCATCAGAAGGACCTGGAACAAGGGTGATAGTACAAAGACTCGACGCTTTTGGTTCACTTCAGGAACCATTTTTTATTTTTCCCTCTGAATTTATATATTGTTTAGATAGGACTAGAGAGGGCATTGCAAGCAGAGCTTGACAAACAGTATTTTTGATCCCTTATCTGAGTTCTTCTGTTCTTCTTTGCCCTTGTGGCTTTGTTTTGCCCTGGAGGACAGTCCTCCTAGGCTTTATCTTATGTGTGGAGACTTGTGAAGTCACACGATTGCATGTAGGTCAGGAGTTGTGTTTGAGAAAGGAATTACAGACCATGTCCTATGCTCATTTTGTAGCAACATTCTGACATGAAAAATCAGCTTTTTCTTGGACTATCGATCATCTCTGACTTCTTTGGATTCAGAGGCAGTCCATTAGAAGCAATAAAAGAATAGTAGCAGCTAATATGAAATTTATCAGGATTTTAGATGCTTGATCATGTAAAATATTAAAAGAATTGAGATATAATGTACTTTACTATTCATCTGTAAACTGGTGGTCACAGGTTTTTGACAAAGGGGACAATTTTAATGAATATATGTCTTGATGTAACTGTCCAAGGTCAATAGAAGAGTTTTTTTGAGACCATATTCCATCTAGATAGTTTTTAATCAAATCCCTTGGATACTTATATTGTCCCTATCAGGCAAAACAAAGCTACAAATATAAGTGAAGTGTAATGGCAATTAATAATCAAGGTTTAATAGCTTTAATTTGTTGCCCAAGCCAGTCAATGATATTATTATGGGCATCCAGCCTTCCTAAAAAAAAAAATCTATGTATAATTTTTCTTGGGTTCTTTCTATCCTTGAAACATTTTTAGCTTTCCTATTGGTAAACTTAGCCATTTGTATGCCTACCATAGTAGCAGTTTTAACTCCAATAAGTGCTAAGACGTCAGTAATTACCAACCCTATAAAAAGTATTTCTAGTTTTTAACACCATCAATAATTTTTCCAAAGTAGCTTTTATGTTTTATAAAGACAATTTTTCTTTTAGTTTTACAGGAATGCATGTGAAAGAGGGTGGTTTTTAATAGCATAAAAGTAGAGTAAAAGTATTAATAATACATTGAATAACTTAACAAGAAGTCCATTAAATATGGTACAGGTGTTAGTGCAATGAAAAGAATCTTGGTAGCTGGGGTGAGAATTACAAGTAACATACAGTTTACATGTGGTTGAAATTTAGGAACGTGTCCCTATTTCATTCCCAGTTCTTGTCTTCTGGTGTCAGTTAATGGTACAGCATTACTAGTCCTGCTGGGATGCAGAAAAAAACCTGTAGGAGAAAGCGCAGATGTGGTCCTCGGCTCCAAATTAGGAAGGGAACATAGGTTGAGCCCATAAGAAATTTTACATAAAATCACAAATTTAGATAAAGAAATAATAAAAAGCAATTTTAAAGTCTGTAACAATAACATAGTAGTTTTGAATTTGATTTCCCACTGGAGACTATTTGTGAGTTTACTTATCCTGGTAGGAATCTTATTAGCTCTAGGAAAAGGCAAGGCCTGATTTCTACATTTGAAACACCTAGAGGCCTAGTCAGGATTTCTATTTTCCTAAGTCAGTGAAAGGCTATCTGATTTTTATCTATCTTTTTTTTTTTTTTTTAACAGATTCTGTAAAAGATGAGAGTCCAAAAAAGTCTTTATATATTTTTGCTTGTTAGTGGAAGAAGCCCCCTGAGTGTCTTTTAAGATGAGGGACTTTTGTTTGTTTGTTTGCTTATTTGCTTTGAGCCTGGTGGCAGAGTCGGTGAGCCTGTTGGTTTATTTATTAAGCAGTTGAGAGGTGGCAGGTAATTGGTCCTTAGCTGTTGGACTGTGAAAAGCTGGTTGAATGAGGCTTACTCTGGAGATGCAGTAGAGAATTCTACAAGGGAGGGAATAGTAAGCTATGCTTCCAGACATAGACTCTGATACCAGGAGCCCTCAACTCCATTATCCTGTGGTTAGACAATGCCCCAAGCTTCCAGAATTCTGGCTGGACTCTACCCCCAGTCACCTGACCACAGCCAGGTATGCTCTGCTCCACAGTTACCTGGGAACAGAAAGGTAGTGCAGCCCACTATAAAAGGAGCTACTTGACTCCTCCTCCTCCTCTCTCTCTCTCTCTCTCTCTCTCTCTCTCTCTCAACCTTTTAGTTTCTTGCTTTTACTCTCACCTCTTGTTCCCTCTCTCCCCATCCCCCTCTCTCTGCGTGGCCATGGCCAGTCTCTACTTTTCTATCTTTTCTCTCTTTGTCTCTCCTTTCTAAAATAAATGCCTTAAAACCATGGACTGCCTCATCTAGACTCGCTGTGCTGGGGAAATGGATTAGGCCTTCCTCTAAAGAGCCACTTCTAATTTCCTACAGGAAAGTCTCCCAGCTCCAGCCTTGAGTGGGAGTCAACACCAGTCCCCTTCTCCTCCCTGCCCCTTTTCTGCCTTCAGCCCCAGGGGTAGACTGTGCTGTTCTGGGGCCCCTAGTTCATTCTCAGCTCTTCCGCAGTGTTCAGTGACATCCTGTGATGCCCAGGAGCTAGAACCTGTGGTCCTTGGCCTCCATGAGGCCAAGCAACCTCCAGGGCTGTCCCTTTCCCACTCCCCAAGGGCTGGGATAGTGGCTCTCGACAGCCTGACACTCAGTATGGGCAGTGTGGAGAGTGCGGGCAGCCTCCCGAGTCCACCTGGCCAGAGTACCAGAGCTCTGGCGGGACATGAGTTTACCTGCCCTCCCCCCTTTATTTCCCCACCGCCTGGTAGGGGTGGCACCCCAATACTTAGTTTTGAGATATTTTGTGTTTAAGAGACTGAAGTAATTAAACTTTTAAAAAAACCTTTTGATATTGGTATCATCAGCCACAAGCCCATCATTTGGATCTAGTTATTGCATAGCTAGAAATTGTTTAAGGCAAAAGCAGACTGTTCAGATATGGATGGACCAGCTGGGCAGCCTCATCTGAAGAACAAGGAGGCTCCATAGGGGTTATATATGTATGTGGTGTCCAGATTTTACTCCAGTGACTGGATTCTCAGATGGATTATTTGTATTGGTTGAATTTGTGTCATGTGAGGCTCATTCTGAATATGGGGCATATAGCCATGCAAACAGTAAATAAGCCTCTAAAATTTATATTTTTTGGATATGTCAAAATTTATTTCAAATAAAGTCTTTTGGTGCCTTAGTCCTCAATGTGCCTTCCACCACATGGAGAGGTAAGAGAATGTTCCCAGTTTCTAAGGAAATAGACTGTTCTTCAGCTACATCCCATGTCCAACTCTGTCTCAGTGTTGTTCACTTAAGGTGATGGTATGGTTGATCAGTCTCATTGAAATTCAGCCTTTTGAGGTATGTGATTATCATCTCACTCCACAGTCTAGCTTTACTATAAGGGAACAGTAACCCAGAGACAGCCAGTCTCCATAAGTTGAGGAACTGGTAGAGGCTGCAAAAGCAGTTCCCTGGGAAAGCCTGTGCTCATAGTACCCACACAAGCCACTTCTAAGAACAGGCAGAAGCATGGAAGTCACCATGAGATCTCGGGGGCAGCCACCTTCACTGTTGTGCACAGTGAACAAGGTAGTTATTATGAAGTATGGGTCTTTGAAATGAAGTGAATCTCTAAACACTTCCTAGTTAGTAGGGTGGACTTGACATGGAATGGCTGTATTTTTGTAGAAAAGAATTAAGGTTGAAGCATGAAACCACATCCATGGGAACAAAGGGAATGTCTGATGCCTTTGCGAAGTTTTTTTATACCATGATGAGATTGTTTTTGCAGTTGTTTCTCAGCATCCTAAGATACAGTTACCATGGAGAAAGACATTTATCTCCTATTTTAGATTGACTATGGTAAACTACTGATATCAAGAACCTGCCAAGAGCTATGGAGGACTTTCCAACATTGTGGGTAGTTCTCAGTTCACCATTGATGGCAGTCAGTGTTCAGTGCCTGAAGGAAAGGGGAGGGCGAGAGAAAGCAGGAGAAAGGATGGTAAAAAATAGCACAAGATTATCCTGTTGTTTGTAAAACGACACAATGAAATGTGAAAGATATTGTTAATTCATTTCCAATCTGTCAATAGAAATATCATAGCAGTATTTAACAACTTGTCAACCAGAATAAAAATGCAGTGACAACTGACATCATCCATGGCCAGAAAAGATGCTTCATTGTGATGAGCAAGTCCATAGAGAGTAACTTTTGACTTATCCAGGCAACTGGGTTGTTATATGGCTCCATTCAATGTTTTCTAAGCGGAATGGCTGACATTGTTTTAAGCGTTCATATCTATGAAGTGGCTATTCAGGTATATAAAGATTTGACTTAAGATAAAGAAGGATGGGGGGGGGGGGGGGGGGGAGAGAGAGAGAGAGAGAGAGAGAGAGAGAGAGAGAGAGAGAGAGAGAGGGAGGAAGACACACACACTGAATAAATAAATCATTTGATCAATCAATAAAATATAATTATTAAAAACGGAGCAGCAACCCAGATAAGCTTGGTACATTACCTTGGTTGTGCCTGATCCTGTTGCCATGGAAAGTTCAATGATGGGCCACATGCTAAAGAACCCTTTGCTCTCTGGCTCAACATGCACTTAAGCATCCCTTTATAACACCCGTATGAGAAAGTGGAGTGTTTTTGTTTTACCTCCTGAGTCATACGATTTCTCCAGTCCTATGCCATTCAGGTTTTTCTGGTTGTTACTGCTGTCCTTCATTTTCCTAAAGCTTGTCTCCCCTTCATTATAGTGGATATGTCTGAGAGGCCATGCTTAAGTAGTTTGCATTTAGAGGCATGGGAAACTCCTCCAACCATTTAATTTAGACAATTACATATGTATACTAGGAGGCTGAAATTCTCATGTGAGAAGTAAGACCTTTTCTGTGTCGCCGCTGTTAAAGTGAACTTGCTTCTCAAAGTTTGCTATTGCATGGTTAGAAATCTAACAGGGGCCACAGAGTGATTCTTTAAAGATGACCCACAGACATACTAGAAAGACAAACAACACCAGAGAAACTCACAGCGTTAGTTTCTGTTGCTCCACCCAAACACAGATTGTTAGAAGCACAAATAAGTTTTCTTCCTTCTGGAATACAGAACATAGTTTCATTAACTATTAGCACAGTCAATTCCATTTAGATATATCCATCCTCTTATTGAAGGACCATAGAGAAATACACAATGGCACTGAAGTTTAAAATTCACTACCTGCCAAGGAATCGGAGAATATTCCAGATGACATGTTTTTGATGATAATTTCAATTCTTAAGCACCAGCCCTGGGAACCAGTACCATAAAGTTTCCCGAGGAAGTAATGACACAGAAAACACAAGCTGGAGACACCCTCTTATGAAGCATGGCAGCAGCTGCCAGAAGGTTAATGATCACATCCTTTTTCTTTTGTGCTAACTAAGTTGTTAAAGAGCACTTCAGCATTCCTTACGTCTCCAGTCGTGTCCTGTGTGAGTCATCTTTCCACACCCTGTGACCACATGTCACCCTTGCATTTTTCTGAGGCACATGCATCCACTGAACACCTAGTATCTTTCATCACCCCTATCACCACCTCCATTTAAACATGAAGTAACCTTTGCTCCATACCTATTGTCTTTACTCAGATAGTAAAAAACAGTTCTCTTCAAGTAAGAATGTCCGAAGTGATTGCAAAGCCAGTCTTTATTCTTCCCTCCAGAAATAAGTTACTTCAGGTTTTATTATATTATATTTATTATATATTTATTATATATTATATATTCAGTGCTCTACAAACCACCTGCCTGTTGCATCTCCCCTTCTGTAACTCCCTTTTACCTACCGAGCAGCAATACCAGCCTTCCTGTGGCTCTTCCAAGATTCAAGCTACTTTCTTCCCAAGATAAGTTCCTTCCCCAGCACATTGTAAGCACAGACCCCTTACCAAGTGCACTAGCTCACCTCTCTGTCTCTTCCCTGGAAAGTCTGGCCTACTTCTATCTATGAACAGTCCTCAGGCTTAGGTAGCCTCCAAACACACTCACAGTGTCACAAACACCTCACTGCGGCACACACCACAGCCTTCCCTCAATTACTACTTGAGTAATTGCATTTTTAAACTAAGTATCCCTGTAATAAGACTGTGGGTTCTAAGGGTTAGTAACTATGTCTTACACAAGAAACATTTTCTGTGAATCTATCTGGGCCAGTTTGTGGCACGTGTAGGGACACTAATGACCA